>JBAMJV010008734.1:0-80000 GCA_037951105.1 Echinarachnius parma
AACTCAGAACAAACAAAAAAGACTTAGACAAAAACGATTTCAGCATGTTATGTCTGCAAGAAAAAAAATGGCTGAATTTGTTGTTTGTGATCCATTGCAGTACCCTGTTAGAAGATGAGACAAATGGAATGTGATAGCTTGGTTTTGATTGTACTTCTCCTCACCATGGGTGCGATTCAGTGGGAAGAAATGGGGGCTCAGGACGATTGAGCCCCCCCCCAATACAAAATCTGAGCCCCTATTACTGTTCAGTGTTGTGCAAAAACAACTTTCTGCCACTTTAATGCAAGGCACAGAAAAAGTAACCACCAAACATTATTTAAAATTGTACACAAAATGTGGTACATGTAGAAGTTTACAAGATGCTGTATTAACATTATGTCCTTCATTTCATGAATTTAGTAATTTTTCTTCAGAGCTAAATATCTCAAGTACCATCCCAAGACCCTGTTGCACACAAAATCATGCATTTTTCTGAACAAACGCTTGCTGTCTGTAGACCAATCAGGTTTGAGGATATAAAGACTTGAGCTTGTTTCAATGATCTTGAAGGTTTTGTCACATAGACCCCTAGAAACCTCTTGAGATGTAATACAATGCTTGTTAGGAGATCCTGGATGAAAAGGAAATAAGTTTTAGCGTGTGTGACATTATCGTCAATTTTAAGTTTCGATGTGCTTCAACAAAACCATGCTAAACAGATTTATGAATCGGTAACATTTGAAGAGACGTGTTGGAAATGGGCCATAAAAGTTGAGATGATTGTAAATGTTTATAGTTGTGAAGTTCAATTGAACTTGTATGATTTATTGAGACTTTCATGTACTAGGAAGGTATTCTGATGGGTGAAGTGTTTTTTGGTTTCACATTGAAAGAACATATTTTTCAATTTTTCAAGTATCAAAATGCTACATTAATAGATCTTCATTTAAGTATCACAAGTTGCAATCTCAACTATTACACTAGTAATCATTGTTGTTAATACATGTATGAACATCATTGAACTGTATAGTCAAACTGAATTGGAAATCTAATTGTATTCAAATTTTCCCCTCTGAAAAGGCTAATTGTTGCCTATTCTCAATGGTGAATATTATTGTTGCTAAGTCAAATACCTAGTAGCACTAAATTACCTCAGAAATCTGTAGGGGAAGGTAAACTTTTTGTAAAGTGAGCACTGCATCGCCGAGGTAAATTACCTGATCTAGTGAGAGGTAATTCCTAGCAGTTATCTACTCGTCAATATTTAAAGGGACTTAGTAACATTGTCCAAATCCTCAAAGTAAAATTTTAATTCTAGCGGTTCCCTCATACCTTGTTGTATTCGTATGAACAATAAAATCATGGGACAGGTTTCGGTTTTTCAAATTTCCCTTTCGTTACAAAGATATGTACGATCAAAGTATTCAGATAAGAAAAACTCCCCCGGAGTTTTTCATACCGTGTACAAAGTGAGTGCAGTGAGTTAGTGACTATCACTTTGCATTTTCGCTCATTACTTGGCCAAGCAATGTCCGTTTGACTTGAAATTTTCACACCGTACCCTGTGGACATATGAGATAACAACAATATACATTGCACCAACCATTCATCTCTTTCTGCACATGTCAACAAAGTTACTAGATCCCTTTAATGATGTCTTTAAATCCGCTGCAGAAGATGTACAAACCACCAACGTTTCGGGATCAAGAGTAGATTTCTTTCTCGAAGGGACTGGAGATCTATCTCTTCTCAGTCGCTTTCTAGAATTAATGTTAACCCATATCCTCCAATATTGTGGCTTACCTATAGAGTTAACACAGGGTGTACCATGTTCCAGTATACATAGAGTTAACACAGGGTGTACCATGTTCCAGTATACATAGAGTTAACACAGGGTGTACCATGTTCCAGTATACATAGAGTTAAAGGGACTTAGTAACATTGTCCAAATCCTCAAAATAAATTTTTCATTCTAGCGGTTCCCTCATACCTTGTTGTATTTGTATTAACAATAAAATCATGGGACAGGTTTTTGTTTTTCAAATTTCCCTTTCGTTACAAAGATATGTACGATCGAAGTATTCAGATAAGAAAAACTCCGGGCGAGTTTTTCTTCTGTGTACAAAGTGAGTGCAGGGAGTTATTGAATATCACTTTGCATTTTCGCTCATTACTTGGCCATGTAATGTCCATTTGACTTGAAATTTTCACACAATACCCTGTGGACATATGATATAACAATAATATACATTGCATCAATCATTCATCACTTTTTGAACATGTCAACAAAGTTACTAGATCCCTTTAACACAGTGTGTACCATGTTCCAGTATACATTGGGTTATTTATTCATCTTACCAGTGGCCAGGGGAGAAAAAGACAAGAAAAGTATTAATAATTCATATGTGATTTTGCCAGGGAAATATCAAGAGTCTATGCTCCATATTATGCACAATTTTAGTCTCTTTGATATTTTATTATGATAAGTTTTAGTTATTGCTGGGAGGGATATACCCATCATGTCTTTAAATTGATTTTAAATCACCGTTCATTTCAATTTCTTTTGTAAAAATCAAAGAGGTGATATAAAAAGTATATATTATTCAATCATTTTCTCTGGCTGCAACTTCTCTGTACTTCATCAGGCAACCAGTAGATTTTTAACAAATCCACATGCATGCTTCAACTTTTTTCTTGTGACTTTGTATTTTGTTCAACGCCTAGTTTCTAGACTGAAGAAATTCCAGGATAAATTGGCTTGCCTTATGTTTTGATGTTTTTGTGTTTCTGTTTCAACTTTCATGGTGTGTGTCTTTTTCGGTCTCCATAGTGCATACTTTGTATAAGTACATTTTGATAAGCACCTAAAGCCATCTCCCAGCTGCTACCCCTTTAAATATGTATACTGCAGATCCCTAGATGTATTTTTGTTAAATTATTGTAATACTAATGTATAAATGTTGATGTGCAATGTTGCTTTGTATTTAAGAAATCTCCTGATGAGCATTATGTTGATAAAAGATGTTATCTTGCCATCAAATTTTCTTCATATTCTGAAATTATCTTTACTAATCCTTTTTCACATTGCGTTTTTCCTTGTGAAAAAAAAAATCTTCCTTTTTTCAAAACACCCTTATTTGGTAACATTGACAAATAAAATATTTACAAAACATTAAGCATTCTACAAAATTTTGAATTTAGTCAAAAGAAACTTGATACAGTGAATGGTGAAACAATTCCTTTCATAATATGATTAACTTTTAATTTCTTTTATGTGTTTCTGCAGACAATTTACAGCGGAAGACTACCTTGCAGAGGGGAAGAAGCTGAAACACTTGGCTGATAACCAGGTGAGATAATGTGTTCCCTTTCACAGTAAAGCAAAAATATGTGGGTCTCGGAGCAACTTAGCCCTAGAAATGGAAAGCAAAAATTGGAGCCTCCCAAAGTGATTTTGAAATCCCCAGCAATTTCTTATTGAGGTTTATGTGTATGTTCTAATCCTGCTCTAAACTGGTTTGGAACTTGATGGTATTCACACAGGCAGTGTAACTGATTTAAATACAGTCTCAGAGCAACTTGGCCTTAGAACTGCAAAAGAAAAACAAATTGGAGCCTCCCAAAATTTGAAAAGAACCCCCAGCAATTTCTGTTCTAATTCTGATTTACAGTCACGAATGTAAAAGGATTACCCTTTAGTTTGTATAATACAGATGTATCAAACAAGCAACAAAAAAGATATAGGCTGTCAATTTTGTATTATCAGAGTAGGTGAAGATTAGAATATACCAGGGTAGGATTTATTAATTTTTTTCTTCCTTCCTTGACTCTATCATACTCCAAGGTTGCACTGCAATATTTGAAGCACTTTTAAAAGAAAAAACAGATTATGGTTGATGCATGTTCTTGTATTGGTTGCTCTCTTGACTTCACCATACCTCCAGGTGGACAAGCATGCCAAGGCACTGCAATATTTGAAGCTCTTAAAAAAAGAAAAAGATTATGGTTGATGCATTTTCTTTTATTGGTTGCTCCCTTTACTCCAACATACCTCCAGGTGGACAAGCATGCCAAGGCACAGCAATATTTGAAGCTCAACAAAAAATTTAAAAAAATTGGTTGATGCATTTTCTTTTACTGTTTGCTCTCTTTACTTCACCATACCTCCAGGTGGACAAGCATGCCAAGGCGCTTACATACTTTGAAGCCGTGCTCTACCTGACGTCATGTGGCCACGCGATGGAGCTCGACCCCCACGTCCCCGACGAGAAAGTTGTGACTGTGTATTCAGATACTTGTGATATTATCAGGTTAGTATGCCAGAAAAATAGAGACAATGTCTCAGTATGCTTATTACGATTTGAAACAAAAATGTTTTTAGATTCTACAGAATAAAGAGAATTGCAAGGTATGCAATTGATTATGTATGATATGTTATTTGTTCATAGGGATAGTAAGGTTCTGGTTTAGATGGCCCTTTATCAATTTTACATCATTAATTTAGACGGCACCATTTGTCAGAAAAAATATAATTTGTTTTTACTAACGAGAGGAAAAGTAAGTGTAGAAATTGCAAAAGCAAATAATTCTCGAAACAAACCTTTGCTTTGATCAAAACCCATTCAGAAACAGCTGACATATCCACATTTAAATAATAATAATAATAATAATAATAATAATAATAATAATAAACTTGATTTATATAGCGCCTTATATGATTGATAATCATCTCTAAGCGCTTTACAATGATATTATTACCTCGGTCATAGGATACAATGCAAACCAGCACACATTGTGTGCACCATCTCCACTCCCTGGGGAGCATTCCTTCCAAGCGGCTCATGGGCATTGAGAAGATCGTTCACATAAAGGCTTAAACACAATTTTTATTCTGACATTTATGTTTATGTTTATTTCTCTTTTCAGATTTATTTTAAAACTCAAAGGTATTCACAATGGTCAGGAGGGTAACAGCAATGACAACAAGCTAGCGGTGTTGTGGTAAGTTCTTTTTTTCTTGTAGAATTTCAGATTGTTTGTTCGTTCATTCTTGCCTGTAGATTAATGTCTCTAAATATTGGATGACAGCCAGAAAATAACAAAATATCTATTGTGTTTTTATGTGACCAGATATCTTCTATTAATTAATTCCATTGTATCTGGGATAAAAGTGATAATTTTGTTTTGTTTGTTTTTCTTGCAGCCATCGTAGCTAAGCGTTGCTCAACATGCACATGTTGATATCTTCTATTGTCTTCTGTTATCTTCTATTTTTGTGTGTACGTTGTTTTTGTAGGTTGTAATATATTTTGTTTATTTAATTTAGTATTGTAAAGCGCATAGAGAGTAATTTTACTATTATGCGCTATATAAATGTATATTATTATTATTATTATTATTAATTTATTCAATTATATCGGGAATACAATTTTTAAATGTTGTTGTGTTTGTTCTTGCAGCTATCGCAGCCAAGCATTGCTCAACATGCACATGTTCAAGCTCAAGTGGAGGTCAGCGATGAAACTCTCCCGCGCTGTGTCAGAGTATCTCAAGGGGTCATCCTCCAAACCACAACCCCCTCCCCTCCAACCGAACCCCACAACATGGAGTTCCTCAAATAGGTGAGAAAATGGTTGCTTCTTCCTTTCTTTTGCTCATTTACAGTTAATTCTAACCTTAACCTCTTAAGTTTCTTAAAGTATGAAAAGAAAAAGGGTCCTTGTCAAAATTGCAGCCCCCTCCCCTCCAACCAAATCCCACCCCGTGGAGTTTGTCAAATAGGTGAGAAAATGGTCGCTTCATCATGTTTTTTTACTGTTTTTTTGCTACCTTTTAATGATACCAAAAATAGGTAGAAAATATTTAGTTATTAAAAGTTAAGAAAAACATGGCGTGGGTTACTGAGAAGTTGCCAATTGGAACAATGAAATCTGATTTGAAAATGTCATAATGCATTGCCAATTTGAGGATTTTCCCACATTATTGCAATCTATTACAAATTTGTAAAAAGGGCACACGTCCTTGATGGGATAAATGAAATGTCACTTCCTGTTCTATTACCCATTCATTATTTACCCAGTCATGACAAGAGGTGTGCAGGGTCTGTGTGTAGAGACTAGTAGCATGTGTTGCATTACTTTATTGCCTGCTAAGGAAATTTGATTTTGAGATTTCCGTCATGCTGCCAGAGCCAGAGTGGTGAACTGGATTAACCCTCTGTGTGCCAAATTAAATTGCTAGAATCAACGTGACCCAGTTCGTTGGAACAAGTTTACATGAATGGCATAGTCCCCCATTTATCTACTAGGAATAGAATGCAAGTTTAACATGGGGGTGTTTCACTAAACACTTCAATTGATTGTAGCATTGATTCAGTTTCACTAAACACTCGAATTGATACAGTTTCACTAAACACTCGAATTGATACAGTTTCACTAAACACTTGAATTGATTTTAGCATTGATTCAGTTTCACTAAACACTTGAATTGATTGTAGCATTGATTCAGTTTCACTAAACACTTAAATTGATTTTAGCATTGATTTGATAGGAACATAATCACTAAAAGTAAATGCTAAAATCAAATTTTAGTGTCAGTAAAACACTCTACAGGGGTGTATGATGTCTGAGGATTTGTCCTGAACAATTCATTCCACTCGCTATACAGCGCTCTTTCAAATTTTAGATGGGAAATGCGCTATACATGTATAAATGCATTATTATTATTATTATACTACATGTACATTGTCTGCATTGAAGAACAAATCGCCTGCATAATTAGGCTTCATCATCATCATCACGGGTACACAGCAACAGAACGAATGTTCCATGACGCTGTGGTCGGGTGCAGATGCGACTTAGTGATTATTTATTTAGCGCTGCCTTAAATTTATCTAAGGATGGCATTGATGTAGTGGCAAGGGGCAAATCATTCCAGTCTCGTATGGTTCTGGGCAAAAAAGAGTACAAGTGCCTGTCTGTTCTGGACTCCATTACGTTGTAGGCATCAGGTGTGAAGCGTCGACTTGAGCGGTTGGAGTTTCTGGGTTGGAGCTTGGTTGATGTTACTGGGGATTTCCCCTTGTGAATTAAGTAAAATTGGCTCAATCTGGCATTGAGTCGTCTATCAGCAAGACTTTCCCACTCCAATTGTTTCAGCATACCGGTAACACTGGACCTTCGACTGTAGTCATTGACCACAAAACGAGCAGCTCTTCTTTGAACTTTGTCCAACATTTGAATGTACTTGGCCTGGTAAGGATCAGTGACAGCAGTCGCATATTCAAGATGTGGTCGAACAAGAGCTTTGTAAGCTTTGCCTTTAGTATCGGAACTGCACTGATGAACATTTCTTTGAAGAATACCAAGAATTTTGTTCGCTTTACTGACGGTACGCTTGTTGGTTTGTCTTTGATGCTCACTTTATGCTCATTCAATGTTAACTTATTAATGTATGAATGTAAAGAGGATGAAGTTCTTGAACATTTTATTTGCGATTTCCTTACAGATTACTGATTTGAGTATCTTAAAACACTTACATGCTCATTTATAAATATGTTATTCAAGCTCTCCTACAGCTGAACTGGCATGTATGTTGTGGTACCTTTGTGGTAAAAATTATTGAGAATAAACACTTGCAGTAGTTGAGGTCTTTAGATTGTCTTTTCATGTTCATTTTATTTGATTTACTTGCAAATTTTAATTTGTAAACACTTTCCACATTTGGAATCCTGCAAATATATGGGTGACCATCTCTAGTCAATCCCCACCCTCCCCTCCCCCCTGTCCAGAGTTGTAATATGGGCCCAGCCTATGTTATGCTTTAATATCAGTGCCAAAATTACAAACACATTTATTTACCCTGTATTAAGCGCTATTTAAACGCACGCTATTATAATAATTATTATTATATATTTATTATTTCTGTTTCATCTTGATTATTAACATGAATTTTACTTTTATCTGTTCCATTATTTCAGGTATACGGGCACACCATCACCGGTCTCCCCCACCCCCTCCCCTGCGGGCAGTAGCTGTAGTATCGGCTCTCAGGGTAGCGCCAACAGCGACCTGGTCCCCAGCCAGACGTCCGCGTCCTCTGCCCCGCCCCCTTCCTCAGCCTCCAGGGCCAAACTGTGCAATGGACTCAACCCGCAGTCGTCTCCCGTTGCCATGCCGCAGCGCATCGTCAACATCATGTCCACGTTTGTCACCTACGCAAACTACAGTCTCTATAGCAACCACTACTGGGAACTCGCAAACGCACTCATGCAGGATAACCTAGGTACAAAAAAAAAGGCTAAATCATACAATCATTTTGTTAATATATTTTATTCTGGTGCATCAAATAATGTAGGATAATTATGATATTATTGAAGTGTGAGCATCATGTCCATGCCAGTCACCCACATAAAGTACAGACTCTGTATCAACCACACCTGGGAGTTGCCAAACGCACTCATGCAGGATAACCTAGGTCAAATTGAATAAATTGTATGAATATTGTTTGGAAATAATTGATTTCTTTGGTTAACATAGTATGATATAACTGACATTATTGAAAGGTGAACATAAATGTCCATTGTTGTCACCCACCTAAAGTACAATTTGTACAGCACGCATTATTGGGAATTTGCTAATGCACTTAGTAAATTGGGTAAAGAAGGTGATGGTTTAAAACACAAGTCATAACTTGAAACAAATATTTATCAATAATTTACTTGGTTGCAGAAACTTGGAAGCATTAAATATTTTACAACACGCTGATTTTGTTTGTATCGCTTGGCACAAATATTAATTGTGCAAAAAATTACCACTTTTGCATAACTATGAACGCCAATTTTTGTTTTGTTTTTCTCCTGCAGAGTTCTATCTGGAGTTAGACCGAGAGTGTGGGGAGCTGACCCAACAGAGCAGTACTCAGGAGCTAGTCCACTACGTCAGGAGAGGTCTATCCAAGCTTAGGCGGTTGTGAGACTAGACCACCACGTCCAATCAAGTCCAGATAAAACATTCAGTCCACTACGTCAGGAGAGGTCTATCCAAGCTCAGACGGTTGTGAGACCAGACCACCACGTCCAATCAAGTCCAGATAAAACATTCAGTCCACTACATCAGGAGAGGTTTGTCCAAGTTCAGAGACAATGCTTCACAGCTGCCGTGCCAGGCAAAGATACAAGAAACTCTTCAATCAAGATGTCTGTCTGCATACGCTTCTCAGACCGAACATTTACAGAACAGCTAAGCCAGGCAGAGACTTATACCATAGTACCACTCTTCAATCAAAACCAAGGTGACTTGGGAGTTTGTCCGTTACCTCAAAGCAACTTTGAGTCTCGTGAGACCAAACACTACCCGTTGAATCAAGTCGAGCTTGAACATTCAGATGACAATGGCCATATCAAGCTATTCAAGACATGTGCCAGACCAAGAGACTGCTATTGCAAAGCAAGGAATTTGGAGAATTAGTCCATCACGTCGTAGATACTTCAGATGATTTTAAGACCAAGATATCACCGTAGAATAGAACAAGGCCTTTGTAGTAAGAAGTTTGGAAGCAAAAGAAGCCATTTTCATCCAACTCTGTCGAAGCAAAGACAAAGTAAAAATGAAACTGCCGAAAGCAAGATGCCAATTTTTGACGTAATAAGAATGTGATAACTAGGTACGCAAATGTCCTACAACTGATATGTACAAAAATTTTGTTTAGTGCTTTTCATACTAAGCCTTATGAGTTATAAGTTAAAGTTAGCACTGCCAATTATGGTCAAGAAGGAATGAAACCCGATATGTTTGTATTGTTGGACGGTTTACACAACAAAATAATGATGTACGATATCTTGAATGTTACAATTTCACTGTATTCACGAGTCATTCATTTGTATTTGAGTTCCTCGGTCAATGAAAAAGAGTTAATAATATATTTTCAATTTTGTTTTATTTTCTACTGTGAGTTCATTTCAGCTCCAAATTCAATTTGCTCGAACTCTTCAGAATGTTTTTTTTTTGTCAACTTTTTGTGGGACTCGTTTGTCTTTCCCTGCTCAGCATTGGCCCACATTTGTTTTCATGTTGTTTTGTTTTTTGCCAAATATAAGGATGTAAATCATGTATTTTTTATTATTTTAATTAAGTCTTTAAACTCACAGAATTCCTATTTTCAATTCAATAATGAAGACAAGTTTGTTAGGGGAAATCAATGTCTTTGTAATTAGTTTTATTGTTATTTTTTATTTCAAATTCTATTTTTCTAATTCATATTGGTGACTGAAATATGTGGCATTCAGATGTTTTTGTCTTTTTCTTTAGCGTGACTAAAAGGAAATGATCTGGGAGAGTAATTCGTGCTTCAGAGCAAATGCAGTTGTGTCAGTTGGGGTGGTTCTTTATACTGAGTTATAGACTTAAATGAAACATTGGGCTAGGGGCTTGATAACTTGATAACTGGAATCTTTAGCTCTAACTCATTGACGTCAATATTCTTGAATACCATATTTGGGCAAGGGTTAGGGTTAGGGCTTGAAACCAGTCCTGCACAATCACCAAGATAACTGGAATCTTTAGCTCTAACTCATTGACGTCAATATTCTTGAATACCATATTTCAAAAGACTCAAGCAGAGCACACATAGCTTCCTTACTCATTCAACCATTAACACTTTGAGTGCCAGGGATTGTAATGCTCTGTGGCATTTGTGTGTATTGTAACTCGCAACAATTTGAGCTTAGCACTCAAGGAGTTAAGGTTTATCCTGAAAGCAGGCCCAGAGATCAATGGAACTAGGGCTGGTCCTGTGTCATGGTCCAGGTCTCGAGTTTGAGGTTAATTTCACCAAGAGTAACCAATTTTTGGTTTCAATTGTTCAAACAGTGATTATGTTTTAAAGTTAACTTTATACCCGTTTGTTAATATGGGTTTTCAAATAATGATAGTAATGATATCGAAAAATTATAGTGACAATTTGTTTCAATAATGTAAGATGTATAAATTTGTCAGTAGTGCTCAAAGCACTGTTCCAATATATCAGTTATTATGATGCTATCAATTAATAATCATCTTCAATCAAAGAATGTAATTCCTACTTTTGGGCCAGAATGAGTGCCATTTTAATTGAATTCTACATTACATTTAATAACAAATCATTGAAAATATTGGTGTTGATGAAGAGAAAAGCTATAATAAGTGAATTGAATATGAAAATAACTTCTTGCAAAAGTATTGAGGCAACACGTACTAGAATTTGATACTAAATGTATTCTGATCCAAATCTAGCGAGGGCTTCCATCGAAACAAGGCGCATTGTAAATGCTGCAAACAATTTTTTTTTTTTTTACCGGATAGTATATAATTGGAGAAGGGATTTTAACTTATTTGTGTAGGGCACCAATTTAAATGTACAAACAAATGATAGCACCAACCAACAAGAAAAGGCTCCCATGTACTGTGACTGTTCTCTTGCCATTGGGTTGTATTGATATTTGATCGATATTTCAATGAATCATAAAATGGCTGCTGAAACAATAGAGGATATTTGTGTCCTTCAATTATTACCACAATTATTTGTTTACATTGATAGGGTCAGGAGACCACATTCACACTAAATCTATATTGACAGGCTAAGTTCCAACAAGGTGCATTCAGTCAGAATTTAGTTTGAATTTCTCATGACCGATATTTTGACTGCTTGGGTCACGCTCGACAAACTTGCATTCAAAATGGTAGTTCAGCAGTTACTTGTGGTGGTTTTTGTCTCTTATCAGAAGAAGCATCGAAACTCTGTGGATCGAAGCATGATGCATAGAAAGATGGCTTTGTTAAAAATGTGTTTTATCATTGTAGACGGACACAGGGGGTAGCGTACTTGTGACGTAACATTTGGACTGTTAGGGTCTGTGCTTGTAAAACTTGACTCCATTTCAAACCAAATGAAACACAATGTGCTGCATGGTCCCCCCGAATGCCTCAACTCGTTTATTGTACATGTACATTGCAACACCGTCACAGCGGCAGTGTGTATTTATATATTACCATATATTTGTGCGTATAGAGACACGCCATTAACTTGGAAGTCTGTTTAATACTACATGTAAGAAGTGAGAAAGAAAGAGAGAGAAAGTTTGAGTAATGCAACTAAATTGTAATTGTAAATGATAGTAAGAATTCAGAAATATGTGCTTGTACAATCCCTGTTGCTAGGTTACATGTATGGAAGAAGAATGAAATAGTTACAGCATCCGTTGTCTTGCTCTCTCTCTCTCTAAATATTGTATATATTTATTCCTTTTATGTCAGAGAATAAGAGAGAGAGGGGGAGAGAATGAAAGAGTGTGAAAGAGTTAATAAGAGTTGGAGTAGAGAGAGAACGAGAGATTGATAGGAGAAAAGAAGAATTGAAATGAGGGACTCACTGAGAAACTACTGTTGCTTCCAGTTTGTGCTATGTAATGTAATTATTGTATTTATTGTTGTAAATCAATTTCCAACGTCGTATCGTGTCCACATGCGTACCATATTTCTTTCTCATTTTTATTATTTATATAAAAAAGGAATGATACCAAAATTTCCTTTTTGTTTTTAAAATAGAGAGTGTTTTCTATGAGGTAGTAGCTCTTAATTTGTTTCTCCTTTTTCTTTGTTTCGCATCTTTTTGTTCCATTGTGTGTACTAGAAGCTGGCTGGTTGATACTACAGTACAGGGTCTTATGTGATATTTATATGTATGAACTCTTCTTTTTTCTTCTTCCCCGACCATTTCAAATACGTGTAGTAATCCCTAACAAGTCATTCTATTTTATTTATTTTTAAAACAAATTCTGCTAATTGGGCAACATTGTGTGTTTACTTATGATCAAACCACTGTCTACTTATACCCTCATCCTAGCTTAACCTATTCATCCCTTCTGCCTACACCGCGGTGCTTGTTTCTTTTCCTTTATCGAAAATAAATAAATTGAAGTATCAGTACCCGACTTGTCAGTACTTATGAATGCAAACTTACTTTACCGTGAGTGTTATATGAATAAATTCCACCCCGTGTTTAAACAGAAATACCCTTTTTGTAGAACTTTGGGAGGTAAGGAATGAGAAAAGAAACTATGATTTGACATTTTTATCTTTTTTTAGGACTAAACTAAATGCTATTGCTTGTGCCTTGTTCTTTGGTAATGTCTAAAATTCTAAAATGCCCCTCAAAGTGAAAATAAAATATGATTCAATATCACGATAGGTTTGATATGCATATTTTAATGTAATTTTACCGACCCCATGTGTTCCCAATATATCTATAAAATCCTTAGTTATTTTCTAAACTTGATATTGATAGCAGTTATTCACTGGTACAAGAGATTAATTGACAAACACCACTGGAAAAGAAATTCCCCTTTTTCCATATTTGAATATTGTCTTTTGAATTTATTAATTTGCCTGTTAAAAAAGCCAAGTGCCATTTTGACTGTGTATAGAGTAACATATATGAAACTATTTAGGAGCCTATCAACAGAGAAATGATATGAAATTTGTAGACGAAAATGGTGCCTTTTTAATGCTTTGCTACTGATATTGATAGAAATCTATGAAGAAAAAAACGAAAGATTTGAACAAAATGTCAACCAGCCAGCAAGAAGTGATAGAAATATATACAATAGAGTATAGAAAATCAATAAGAATGTTTGTCTATTTAAATAGAGAGAGAAAATCGTTACAAAGTCGTCTTTAAATATGTCTTGTGTGTGTCCGTATGTTTGTGTAGCTTTTAGCCACTTGTGTCTAAGCATTACATGTAGTAGCATACTATTCAATTGTATCATTGCTTTGTCGTACGAGTATTGCAAGCTGCCAGATCATAATTCATTCCCAAGATTTGAGTGGAGAGTAAAATATTAGAAACTTGTTTTTTCCCCATTTGAATGGAGAGTAAAATATAAAGTTGTTTTTGCCCATTTGAATGGAGAGAAACATATCAGAAAGTTTGTTTTCTTCCCCTTTTGTATATTTATTGCGGGGCAGCATTCATTGTCAATGCCTCCTTTAACAGTGTGGTTGCTAAAATAATTCCTCATTTTCAGTGCTGCGTCTCTTTGCATCTGTGTCATTTCAGAATGATCAATTCATTTCAGAGAGCTATTCATCTCTGGTTGATCCCTTGCACATTTTCCGAAGTTGTTTTCTTCTTAAAGGGGGTGTACGGTATCATAGCTTCCGATTGGCTTGAATAACAAACAGGGCTTTTGAGGAACAACCTCAGGTGTAGAGCGCTTTCAAGTCTTAGGTTCAAGTCCCTCGGAGGCATACCTCTCTTTGCTCATGTTTCTTTTATTTCAAATGACTCTCTGAATGCAAAGAACTATTGAAATGCTCAATTAAATGGTGGAGAGTACATGTTGTTTATAGAATTCTGGAGTTGTGAAAAGAAAATATGCTCTTTTTTGTGGAAACTAGTGTAGACACTATGGCCCAGATTATCTATAAGCAGGTTCAAATTACTCCTTGGTTGATGGCCCATGAATGGAATTTCTCTCAATGTTGAGAATAAATTCATAAATTAAATCCATGGGTTATATGTATGCTATGGAAAAGTGTTGCTAGTCGAGGCCGAATGCTAGATGAATGTGAAGATGATATTTGGGGGCCTAGGCCTACCAAACTTGATATCAATTGTCACAATTTCACCGAGGGTTGAATTTAACCCGCGTGTGAGAAGTTGGGCCAATCAAATATTATGTAATCAGGCTAGATTACTTACGTGAGATAGGTGCTCAGAGGAAAGCAGTGCTTCGGTAGTTGACTTTGATATTACGACTGGCAACAAATACTTTAGGAAACCTCCAGTTCAATTAGCATCATTCTGCTAGCAATTGATAGTATAATTGCCATGAAAGTTGGATCAATATTATTTCTGTTTCAAAATGCTTCAAGTGCCAATTCTTTTCTTGTCTGATTCTTCTCAACTTTTTTGTTGTTGTCTTTGCACCGAATAAGCCATTTTTCTTGTTATTTGTGCTAAGCAGTTCACAAATGTTCCTTATTTCTTTTACGAGCCTTTCTTTTAAAAAAAAAAAATTCAAGCAAGGTGACTTTGTTTGGAAAACAAGGTCATTCCAATGTTCATCTTTCTCATAATTCCTTTTTATAGATAATCTTTCTTACAAAAATTACTGATATCATATTTATTTATATTTTTCCTTTGTTATAAGGGCTTTATGTGTACAGAACAGACGTAGGTGCTACAGTGCCATGTTCTCATATCGAATCAGCTTTATTGTTCAATCAAATCAACCTTTAATTGTTGGTTAACTGACACATTTTGCTGCTTTAACTGCCTGAGAAAGAAAGAAGAGGGACAATGTTGAACTTGCAAAGTGATGTTTAATTTGAACAGATTTGGATCTGCATTTGAGAATATGGTTATAAATGCATATTTATCATGAATATTGATTGCAAACAGAGGTGCTATTGAAAAGAGAGCAGCTATATATAAAGAAAAACAGCTATTGCAAAGGTAGAAGCTAAATTGATAAAGCAGCTATTGCAAAGGTTAGAAGCTAAATTGATAAAGCAGCTATTGCAAAGGGAGAAGCTAAATTGATAAAGCAGCTATTGCAAAGGTAGAAGCTAAATTGATAAAGCAGCTATTGCAAAGGTAGAAGCTACAATGTAAATTTATAAAGCAGGTATTGAAAAGAGAGCAGCTAAGCAGCTATAGTATTGCAAAGGTAGAAGCTAAATTGATAAAGCAGCTTTTGAAAAGAGAAAATGTGGCCTGAATGAACAGCCATAAATTGCCTTCATATGGCGATGTAACTGGTTCCCTTTAACTGTGTGAGGAAGAGAAAAAAACATGTTTTCACATATTTCAATACCTTGTATCCAGTTTGGTATCCATTTTAGAAGCCTCTATTATTTATTTAGGTGGCTTAAATGTGCAGATAGAGTCTAGCATGGATTCCTATTTCAATGTGATGCTTATTTTAAGCATAATCACATACATGTACATGTAGAAACAACATTGTAAACAAAGGGGTTTTAATTCAATTTTTGATAACAAATTTGTTGTATTTTGTAATGTTTCTTCTCTGGTTTCTGGTGAAATTTGATGAATTGAGTGACAATTATGGAAGACTATTTTTTTCTACAGAAAGTTGAACATATTGGACAGTTCTAAAGGTTTTGACCATCATTAGCAAATTTCATATCATATTTCTTCCCAATTACTACATACATGTAGATGGTAAAGAGATTTTGAATATAATATAGAATTTCAACAAATTTTAAAAGAGAGAATATCATATATGTAAATTTTGATACAAGACAAAAAGCTTCCTCATATTCTACAAGAAATGTTGCTCTCTTAGAGCTACATGTAAATGTTTTAATTTTAATTTTATGAATTTGAAATAGGGACATCTTGGGAAAATGATGTTGAATTAATCTAAAGCTCAATCTGCATGTTCAATCTTAATGCACAATCCTTTGTTCTTATGAACAATCTACAATTTGAATATAGAGATATAAAAATGAAATATGATAAAGTGCTTTTGCCCCTTGATTTGCCTGAATATATAGACATGTCTTGCCTGTATAACTAAGGAATAGGTTCAATATGAAGCAGGAATAAAAACCTTGAAAATTGTATGAATGTGGTATTTTTGGAAGGAAAAGCCGGGCAAAATTGAAGCCCTTTTTTACGTAAGGTTATCAAGATGATGCATGCGACTCATATTAACATTAATTTGTTTAAAAAGGTTTGAATATCTCTGTTATATCAGTTCAAGTTATTTTGTTAAAGGCAGGGCTTGACACCAACACTTGCGTTCAAGTTATTTTGTTAAAGGCAGGGCTTGACACCAACACTTGCGTGCTGGCTCAGGGTCAGACAATTTTACTTTGGGCCTGCAACAATTTATGCCATCATTATTTGGTGGCCCAATCCAGCAAATCAAGTTTTGAATTTTCTTTGTTTGAATTACGTAATCAGAATTTGTAATTGTTATGAGTACTTACTGAAAGAGTTAAATCCTTTCTCTTGATAATCATCCAAAATCACATCATTCATAAGTCCAAAAGGAAGGAGCATCACACTTGAATACTATGTAAACTTGTAAAGTAATTGAATTTCACTATTTTAAAAATGTTGAATTTTCTCAATAACAATATTCCCTCTAATCCCGAAGGTACGAGCATCACACTTGAATAATAATATGTAAGATAATTGAATTTCTATTTTTGAATTGAAAGATAATGTTCTGAAATCGTAAATTTTTCATCTTCGTGGAAAATCTATTTTTGTTTTTGTCATCATTATGCCTTTTGCTTTTAAGATAGGCATCCTATGCACCAATGTATTATTTTAATTTATTGAATTTATTCTGACTTTCTGTTTATACCAGACCTTGTTGAATGCATTACTATGAGCTATCACCAGAATGAGGTTGAAGGTTATAACTTGATACATCGTGATTATCAATTTTAGAATATGTTTTTGTATGTCAATTACTGAGTTTTAACTGACTGCAGCTCAAGTGTGTTTCATGATGTTTCTAGCGAAAACCCAAACAACTTCAATCAGGTAATCCTGTGACTTTCCAGAGTGCATACGAGACGACCCATCATTATTGTGACTGTTAATGCACTGAGGAATATAGTAACTTATATTAAAACTATGTGCATTATTAAATGTGAATGAATGAATTATGTCGAATATTTTTTAAAGTAACGACATAAAAATGGTAAGCATATTGCCGCATATGCCAAATGTGATTTTACTATGTATGACTCAAGAGCTTTGTACAGAAACAAAAAATATTGCTAAAAAAAAATTGTATAAATATGCTTTAAATGTTCCGTTTCTGTGGTCTGAAAGTAAAAACTGCTCAATTTTTTGTTCTCGCTTTGTTTTCCCCCTCCCCCTGTACAGCCAACATTCCGTCTTTTTAAAGAGAACATGTGAACAAAATCTTGCGTTGCCAGTGCTTGTATTGTCCAGCGCAATGTACGTTGAGCAGCGTGAATCTGTATTTATATACGATAAAGAAATGCCTGTAAGATGAATACACTTATATGAAACAAAGTAGTCAGAAATATTTAAGTTGTTTTTTCCCCCCATGTATCTATCATCTTTCTTGCACGTTTATTTGTGACATGTGAACACCTGTTTGAAAATATACTTACACCTTATGACAAGCAAATATGATCTCATTTGTTCTTTCTTTTTGTAAGTTGTTTTTAACTGTTTGTATGTTTGTATGTTGGCGTTTGTGGGTAGGTGTGCGTACGCATGTGTGTGTGTGTGTGAAGTGCAAATGATAATTTTTCTTCTTCTTCTGTATTTGATTGGAGTGTTTTTGTTGTGTTACGATTGCAGAGTGCTTTATGTTGTATGGGTGTTTATATGTGCATGTCTGTGTAGGTTTGTATGACCAGGGTCCTGTTGCAGAAAGAGTTACAGTCATTTGCTAAGTTGCAATTACATGTTATTACATGCAAGTCAGAAAATATGCACATTTAAATGAATCAGATTTGAACATTTAGTCACATGATCCGTTTTGCAATTAATTGCAACTCTTGTCTGCAACTAGGCCCTTCTGACTGGTATCTGAGGATACAAACACTCTTGTCTGCAACTAGGCCCTTCTGACCTGTATCTGAGGATACGAACACTCTCGTCTGCAACTAGGCCCTTCTGACCGGTATCTGAGGATACGAACACTCTTGTCTGCAACTAGGCCCTTCTGACCGGTATCTGAGGATACGAACACTCTTGTCTGCAACTAGGCCCTTCTGACCGGTATCTGAGGATACCAAGTGTCATCCTGGGCCCTTATTCATACAAAATGCACCAGCTTAGTTCCATTCTTAGTCTACTTTAGATGACAGGGCTAGGCATGCAACAAGAGATCCTTTTAGTTGCCAACTAGTGGATGATAAACACTTACACTTCTAATGGCCCGGTCAGATATCAACGGAAAGCGGAAACGTATGCCCAACGAATAGATAATTTGCGAAATGAAATTATCCGGTGATGAAAGTCGTCTCCATTGCTTTATGTACAAAACATAGAACAACGTACATCACCGGACAAGGAACGGACAAGAAACGCATACGAACGGAGACGAACGGATGGAAAATTTAACTTTCCGTTTGACGTCCGTTTACGCAATCCGTTGATATGTGACCGGGCTATAATAACCAGAGGTACTGAATAAGAAAACCGAGTTGCTTACTTAGACTTATCATATATTAAAAACAGACTTGCAATTGAAGTGTTGAAAACTATGTTGCTTACTTAGCCTTATCGTCTAATATTTAAAAAAATAAAAATAAATAAATAAATAAATTTAAAAATTAAAAAAATAAAAAATAAAAAATATCGAATTTGAATAGAAGTTACAACTATTAAAAGCTGGTGTGCTTTTATGAATATGGGCTCAGGCCAACAAAGAAAAACAAACACTACAGAATATACCTGTAGTATATTCAATTAAATCCATAGTTAGACATATAATTTTGCATATCACAAGTATTTATTATTTAAAAAATTAAACATTTGATTTTATTGTAGATATTCGTTTGAGATATACACTTTATATATACAAAATAAGACGTTTGGAAGTGTAAATATAATTTTCACACACATTCACAAAGATTTAAAGGAGAGAGAGATTAAGAGAAGATTTAGCTAGACCATGTACGGAAAGACATAATATACAGTGTAATATTTCTTCAATCACGTGTAAGTTTACCTGAAATGTAAAAAATAGCACATTTTTAATACTAGATTTTGTATATAAATAGTAAATGGTAAATCTAAAGGTGTGTCCCCCAATCTCTATTGTCTTAATACATATACTTGTTAATCAAGAACTATAAATCAAAGGAAGCATAAAGACATATTCACAACCCAAGGCCAGTGGATACATACCCACAATCCACTCCCTAAGGAGCATTCCACTTTAGTGCAGTAAAACAAACCCTAAATTCCTACCAAGTATCTTTTTATACACCTTGGTAGACAGTAGTGATGTGGAGGAAGTGCTTTGCTAAAAGAAAAAAATGCTGGGAATAGTGAGACTCAAAACCCGCAACTCTTGCAAGATGAGAGCCCAACCTACCAACTAGGCACTAACCCACCACACCTCTCCTACAAAATCATTTTCGTTTCATTTTGTTCATGTCTGCTCATCAATAATAGAATTGGTTTTATGATTGCAAGTCTGGCAGTTATGTATACAAAACTAAATTGCACATGCATTTGGCCAGGATTGTGCAGAGCTCACAAAAGTGACACATTTGCAGTTGGTATCATCATTACATCGTCCCATCTCTGTGCGAAGCCCTAAATGCAGGTGAAGCAGTTTTTAGAACTATCAGTGTTCAACAGGAGGTAGATTTAAGTACAAGACACGTCCTTGAAAAATTAAAATGTTTTATCGAACCACCACCATGCTTTCTACAGGTTACCCACAATGAGATTGGCATCACATCATGGTCAGAGGTAGTCAGAAATAAATACTTCTATGAAATTTAGTTTCCTTTGATAAATTTGACTTTTTAAAAACTTTCTCAGTTTACTGGAGGCAGTCAGAAGTATCAAACGCAGTCTTAGTGGAAGAATTGTTATAAGAGACAGATTTTCTGTCTAGGCCAGAGGTGGCATTTACAGCTGCATTTCTGAGATCTGAAAGTTCAGCCTTTGGTTATCTAATTCTTAATGCAGCATAAAGACAAAATTCAAAGCCTGGGTATATAGTAAAGTAGTGATGAGAAGATCTTTAATATAACATAGTAATAGTTCTAAAAATATTGTCCTATGATTTAGGCTACAGGAAGTGGGTTGGAGCTAGATGATTACCTTCTTAGCAACCACTAAGTCAAACATTTCTGGCTTGCCTGACATTGTTTAGAACCGTTACCCATGGCAATGACTAGCTGTGACATCACACTTCAGTACTCTAAGGGAATTTGCAAGAACTTCCTTGTACACTGCTAGAGTGTGTGCCTTATCAAACCTTGTACTATTTTAGTCATGAGGTTGGCAAAAGAATTATTTAGGAAAAATTGTACTATATGCAGTAATTCAATTCCTGGAACAATGAAGCAAACATCAAAGCCCATGTATGGGTCTATGGAACAGCTTGTACGTCATGTTCTTGTAGACAGCCGGGAGTTCATGAATGCCAATGTCCACCTTATCAAACCCCTCACGGAGCCCTTGTTCGATAAGCTTGGCCATGCGTACAGTCAGGTGCGTGTGTTCGTTCTCTGGGTCGGTCAACTCTTCCACGGGGGTCCACGCCGCGTTGCTTAGCTCTGCAGTGCAGATGTTGATGTCAAAGGTCGTGGGCTTGAGATGGGTCACTACGTAGATGTCCGAGCGGCCGAATCCGCTGGGCATGTTGTGCTGCTGCCTGAAGGCTAGAACTCCCTGGAATTCTGCAAGGAATCAAATAAAACATACAGTCAAATCTGTTTATAGCAGCCCGCCTGCCTATAGTGGCCAGCAAATTGATGAATAATGTTACTCTCATGTTTTCATGTATATTGTGTGTTGAAGTAAACTGAACACATTTGAATTGAATGTAATTGAATGAAATAGGGTATCCAGAATACCAGTGCGTGAAATTAGGAACCAAGTAGCCCTTCTCTTCTGAATAACAAACAAAAACTATTTAATCACAATCCCATGAACAATCAAGAATAAAGTGCAAAATGTATTATTATCAAATGCAAGTATTTCATGAAAAATTACGTTCATTTTGTTCATACACAGGATATGATTTTAAGTATTTTCAGATTCTTCACAATATGAACTCCATTTTTTAATCTATTATTTTATCAAGTCCTGCACTTTCTTGAAATACATAAAAGGATGTATCAAGGGCGTAAACCCTGCAATTGTGTATTAATTTGATTGACAAGTTACCTGTATGAATCCCCGTCTCTTCAAACACCTCCCTCATGGCCGTCATTGGGATGTCTTCACCAAAAGATGAAAAGCCTCCAGGAAATTTCCAGCGAGCCAACTGAAAGGGAGAAAATCATTTGTTTTGAATTATTTGAATTTTATTTACTTATGCACAAAAATAAAAAATAGTATACAATGTACAATGTATAACACATATGACTGAATCAATTTAAATGCATACAGCAATAGTTGACAGCAAGTGCATTAAATTAAACAAAAGAAGGGTAAAATAACTTAATGTTTTGTATTTTGTTTGGAAATTTTAAAAATTGCTTCATGAAGAGATATATACAAAATATTTGAGTTCACTCTACATGTATCATAGCAAGTTTGTTAATTTAGAAATTTAAGTCAAAATACACTTTGGAAGTTAAAGGAGACCACCATGCAATGAACAAGACAGGCTTATATGTTTTGGTACTATTGTCTGATATTAAATAGATGCCCAACACTTCGCAAAGGGTTGTGTGATTCATAAACAATACAATTAATCACAAACAGAACCTACTGGGCCTCATGTTTCTGTAAGCGCTAAACAACTGCGAGTGCGCCAATTCTATACCCACGTATGTTTGGAGACAAACCATGGAAGATGCATACGCCCAAGACACTAAATAAGCAAACCCATGAGCAATGAGTTTTCCAATTATATAATTTGTCTGGAAACCTGTTTTTCTGAACTTGTTGGTGGAATGACTACTATAACTATTATCTTTCATTTATAAGAATATTATTTTGGGGTGTTGGTTCCACACATGAATGCGGGGGGTCTGTCCTTATAGAAAGGGGGGTATCATGCGTGACCAAGGACTTGCCAAAAGCACACTAAACGAGTATTTGCGTGGTGCAAATAATACACCCTAAGTAAGTATGATTATCGGTAATTTGATACCCTAAGCAAGTATTTTTGATACCCGAAGCAAGTAATCAATTTTTTGTAACCCCTAAGCAAGTTATAACTATTTTTGATACCTAAGCAAGTAATCAATTTTTTGTAAACCCCTAAGCTAGTCATAACTATATTTGATGGTTACAGTCCGTTATTCCGAAGGTTCGTTATTCCGAAGGTTCAGTTATTCGAAGGTTCGTTATTCCGAAGGTTCGTTATTCCGAAGGTTCATTGATCCGAAAATAAAATCGGGTTCGTTATTCCGAAAATGAAATCGGGCTTGTTATAATACTATAGTTGTGTTTTGTTTATTTAATTTACAGCCTGCATTAAGCATACCCCTCCCCCTTTCCCTCCCTTGGCCAGACCAATCAAACATTTAAGTTTATTTTATCTCTTTATATGAAATTATAGCATTATAACAAACCCAAATTCATTTTCGGATTAACGAACCCGATTTCATTTTAGGAATAGCGAACCTTCGGAATAACGAACCCTCGGAATAACGGACCTTCGGAATAAGGAACCTTCGGAATAACGAACCCGATTTCATTTTAGGAATAGCGAACCTTCGGAATAACGAATCTTCGGAATAATGCAACAAATGTCGGATTAACGAACCCTATTTCATTTTCGGATTAACGAACACTCAGGTATAAGAAAATTTGCGTGTTCGGAATAACGAACCTTCGGAATAATGAACCTTCGGAATAACGAACCGCACCCATATTTGATACCCTATAAAGCAAGTAATCTTTTTTTTGTAAACCCCTATTAAAAGCAAGTGATAACTATTTTTGATACCCTAAGCAAGTAAGCTGAGTTTTGAGACCCTAAACGAGTATCATCTTTTGAGACCCTAAACGAGTAATTTATCAGCCTAAAAACGATACCCTTTTCCTGATTTTGGGTGATTTTGAGACCCTATTCGAGATACTCGAGTATCTCGCCTGATCGTAAAAAACCACCCTAATTACTCGTTTTCTTGGTCACGCACGATACCCCCCTTTCAATGAGGACAGACCCCTCCACCCCTCCGGGCATGAATGACAAAAGGAAATATAAAACAAAATAACCTGAACTTACCCTGTGCTTATCTTGTACCATCAAAACTTCTCTCTTCTCTTCATTCAGAACAAACCCTGAAGAAAAAGGTAAATGAAAGCAACAATTTTTCACATCAGAAAAATTCACAAGATAATATCTACAAAATGCAAAACAAAACATCAGTCATACATTTATGTGTACAATATACATCTATTGGCATTTCCACAAGTTTATATAATATGTTTTCTAATATTGATATATGATCGATGACATTATGCTGCACCTAATAAATGTCTAAAGCTACAGTATCATTAATATTTAACCCATTCCAGACTCATCCTTAATAAACTTGGGCTGGGGTTCATGGAGAATGCATTTTATACATGTGAGTATACCAAAATGAAATAGGATTGGGCCTGAAAATACTTGGGCTCAGTTCTATGGAGATTACATGTTATAATATAGCAAAATCAATCAGTCCTGAGTGGGTCAATTGAATAAGCCTATTCAGGACTGCTCCCAAAATACTTGGGCTGGGGTTTATGGATGATGCATGTTATATCAGGCCGGGGGGGGGGGGGGGGGGGGGGGGGGCACTCATGAATAATGTAAGACGGGTATGTGCCGCTTACAAGACCCCCGTTTTCACACCCGATTGCCGCTCTTAAGATACCCGATTTTCAAAAATTACCGCTCCATAGACCCCCTGAATGACTTGGCTAGGTAGTTGAGTAGCGCCAAGTCCATTATTCTTCTTCTAGCTTCTAGTCGGCTCCTTGGACCACCATTTGAGGGTCTTTGGTAGCTCTTTGGTAAGTCCATGTATTTTGTAGTTTAAGTCTGCTCCTTAGACCCCTTAACTACCGTTTCAGGGTTTTTGTAGCTCCAAAGACCCTTTTTTTTGTGCTTGTAGTCAGCTCTTAGTCAGACCCCCATTTCAGAGTTCCGTGAGGCACACCCCGTCAAAAAATAATTTGAGTGCCCCGCTCTTGATGAGATTTAAACCTAAGGAATTACATTATTCTCTCATAGTTGACCAATAATTTAGTTGCCTGATCAGGCAACCAAAAAAGGTCATTATGAAATTTTACCTGCCCCCTGCAATAGGCAAAGTGCTAGTGCCGAGCCCTGGTTTACTTCTTATTTACCTGACACACCGACTGTATGAGTGGCGAATGCTGGGAGGCGGGATGGATCGTCCAGTAACCATAGCGACATGACAGCGAGCTCGTCTTCAGCGTGGTGGTATGTGAAGCCGCGTTTGGATGCAGCGCTGATTAGGTGACTGTACTCTAGTGGAATGTGCAGCCAGACTGCATTGCACAGCTCGTCTTGCCATCTTTTAAGGGACTCTGAAAAAAACACACAAAACAACGAAATTGCTGAATAATTTCAAAAGAAATTATCTAAAATTATCCTTTTCTTCTGCATGGTACTACTACAAATGCTTTGTTTGGATGCAGCGCTGATAAGATGACTGAACTATAATGGAATGTGGAGCCAGACTGCGCAGCTTCTCTTACCACCTTTTAAAGGATTCTGGGGGAAATATATAAATTACAATGAGTTGATGAATTAAAATTATCTCTATTAATTTTTTTCATTATTATGATTATCTGCATGGTCCTACTACTAGTACAAAGTGAAGCAGTTTCTCACAAAACGTAAAGACTAACATAATGCATTGCGCATTTTTTGCCACCTTTTTAGGGACTCTAAATAGATTAGACATTTAAAAAAACTTAATTACAATTCAGTTCAGTTCAGTTCATTTTATTTCCACAATTTAAAATACAATTCATGTGTACATTCACAGTAAAATACAGGTAGTTTGTTATACATCAAACTAAATAATAGTAAATTATGTGGTGGGGACAACAAAAGCAAACAATAAGCTTATCGAGGTTGTCCCCTGAGAGAAACATGCAAATTAATCAGTTACAATGTAAATTCAAAAATGAATACTGTTTCGAGTAGACACATAAAGTAAAGAGAAACACACACGGACAGACGCACACACACACACACACACACACACACACACATACACATACATATATGCCAGGTTACCGTACTAATATTCACTGGTTAGCGGCATTTGCAAAAACACTAATTTATATTTACGTTTAAAGGAGTTCACAGAGGGGCTGTTTCTAATTTCATTTTCAATGTGATTCCAAATAATTGGTCCCTTATAGAAAAGGGAATCTTTTGAAACATTGGATTTCACCAGAGGAAGATGATAATTTGTTGATGACCTTGTATTATATTCATGAACATCTTGATTCAAATAGAAATAAGAAGATATTAAATGAGGCAATTTGTCTTTAGAACATAAATACATAAATATTGCAATATTATAATTATTCAAATCAAATACATTTAAAATCTTCATTTTGGCAAAGAGAGGCTTTGTGTGGGCAAGATAAGCAGAGCTGGACATTATCCGGACGGCTTTCTTTTGCAATAAAAATAATCTATTTACATAAGTATCAGAAGCATTGCACTACGCTATATTGCAATAATTTAAATATGGAAGAATTATTGCACTGTACAGAGTTTGTAATATATAATGAGGTAATTGGCGTAATCTATATAATATTCCAACACCTTAGAAACCTAAAGCAAACAAAACAATACTTAGTAATGATTGAGTACTGTAGTCCTACTCTGAGTAATGTTTTTTTTAAGTCAATTTTGTATATTTATGAGATGTACATTTATGCATTATAATTTCTAATTTGTTTTGCATCTTTTGTATATTACAAATTTTAAATAGTTTTTTGTGCTATAGTTGTAATTGGTCCTGCTAGACATGTAAAATAAAACTTTTGAACTTGAACTTCAAATTCACAAGGCTAAGGGCAAGGGGGCGTGTCAGGGGCGTGTCAAGGACTCCTACAAAGTGATGCACATGACCATCTCTGACTCAACTCAGTCAAGAAGGCTCCAACTCTAGGGAAATAATTTGCATACATGTAGGTCTAGTTCTGCAGAAGAAAGATTGTTAAAATATATTAATGATAATAATATAGCCCACAAGGTTTTCCTGCTAATGACATTGCTGGCACGACATCAGTTTGCTTTAGCCTTTATATTGCTTACCATCCAGCACATTGCCAAACGATGCACTGTCCCTGCATAAATCTTGATTGGTGTCGGCTGCAACATCAATTGTTACGCAATTGAACCGGTCTTTGGTTCCGTCAAAAATAGGACGAACATTTGTATTTTCGACGGAGCAAAAACTCCTCGCTCCAAAAAATTCACGCTTCTTTGACAGAGTGGCTCTATGGCGATCAAAATGATGAGACCTCAATGAAGAACTTAATCTTCTTAAATTTCCCGCAAGAGAAATTGTTGGTTTGAAAGACATTTTTCCCTTCGGTCGGATTGTGATGACATATAGATAGATAACCTCAGGCTGATCAACAATATTGACATTATGCTTATTGAGAATGTATTTAATTTCAAACTAAAATTCGTTTGAAATGTAAAAAAATAGAATAGTGGTAATATGACTTTTTAATATGAGCATTCAACCAAAATGTATGAAATGTTGGCTTAAAGAAACACTAAATTATACAACTCCATGATTAAACTGTAAATTGGCCACGCACAACATGTACATTTCGCGATATCGCATTTTGTACACATATTGCAAAGCTAGCTAAGCAAAACAAAACAGCCCGGAAGCGCAACTTTCTAAGATCTTTGGCCAGCAAGAGCTCGACTGGGTCGAATTTATACAACTCAAACTCTCATTTAGAGAGTTTTCTCTCAACCATGGAGAATCCTCCGTCATATCATGATGTAAGTAGACTCTATAAATTTCATTACGATGTTTATGATGTTCAAATAATGAGAACGATATGCGATAGTAAAAATAAAATTAAAAGTGAGTTGATGTTAATTGTTCATGACTATGCACTGCGTGATACATGTCGCATGACTGACAGTGACATGATCGTTTGTATTTGACTGAAAATGCTTGTTGTTCAGGGTATAGGATGGGGTGTTTATAATCATTTATTAGATTAGATAAATATATAGAAATGAACGAATCAAATAAAACTAAACATGCTAAAAGACAAGAATAGTTATTGTGAGTTAAGGCTGTCGATTTCGGGTATATTTACTACCCGGGACTCGCGATAATTTTTCGGGCGAGTCCCGGGTATGGTAGGTGTATAGCAAGGGGTTGCAATACCGAACGGGTTGTATTACCGTACATGCAAATTCCAATAGGAAAAACGTTCGAATTTTGAAAGTTGAATTTGAAAGTCGGCATTAACGGAGGATAATAAATGGATGTTTAGCAAACATTTTCCACCATTTCCCAAAGAAAATAAGCGCCCTGAGGCGTTATACGCGCGTTTTGCCGCGCACCAGTGGCAGCGCGCATGTCAATGACATTCCCATGCAAAACATTCACGTTTGGTGCGTCCGGTTAATACAACCCGGTTTGTGCGCTACAAAAAATTCTGCTTTCTTGAAAGGGTGCCGTAAAAGTTCAATTTGCGTAAGTTTGCCGCTTTTTTCTACGAAATAAGTTATCAATTCTTAATCTTGAGAATATATAGATCACTTAATTGTGTTTTATTCATAATCATATCTCTGTTCTTCATGTTGATCGTTTTCATGGCGTAAAGAAATGGTATCCGGTAATAGGACCCGATACCATACTACACATCGGCACTGTTTTTAATATCGGCACACCGCGTAATATTTGTTTTTGCGCGTGTTGTGAAAAATCGCGCATGTGATGATGCGCGCTACCCTTAAAAACTAAACTGGTCGAAATTTTGAGGAGAAATAATGCGTAGATCGTCCGCTACGAGTAAATTTGTGAAATGATGCCAATAAAATTAGCATCGCACAAGAAATTTGGAGTTGTGTGCATTGTCAACGAGAGTTGAGGGGGTGCCGGTATTAAAAACACTTCGAACTTGTGAAGCCAAAAAACCACGCGCGCGTTCGAAGGCGCTATCTCAAAATATAATTAAGTAAGTAATACATCGCAAATCTGATCATCGCATTGGAATCTGCACTATTTTCTCAATGTGTGAGTACAATTTCAAGAAATGTGTACAATTTTGAAGTCTTAAACTGTCGGAAATGTGTTAGTGTGCCGATGCGGGGGTTACTCAATCATACCCGAAATTTATCAATTTGTTGATTTCGCTATATAGTCCGGCAGCCAAACCCTGATTTTTGGCCTAACCTTGTTTTGATGAAGTAAGTTTTTTTTTCGATGGATTCCGATTGTCTAGGTATCTACTTTGAACAAGCAAAAAACTGGAGCTCTGTCACCCTTGAGCAATTTGAGATATAAGCAAAAACAAAATGGCCGCCAAAATAGCCTATTTTGAGTAAAATTTGAATTATTTCATAATACATTATGAAATATTGGCACTATAGTGTGCTTGTACTTCACAAAGACCATTGTTAACACATTTCTGATGAACATACATGAACATAGACATAATTTGAATATTTTCCATTTAATTTTTTGCTAATTTGCATATTCAAAATGGCAGAAAAATACAAAATGGCCGCCAAGCAGCCTATTTTGAGTAAAATTTGAATTATTTCATGATACATTACGAAATATTGGCAGAGTAGTGTGTTTGTACTTCACAAAGACCATTGTCAACACATTCCTCATGATCATACATGAACAATCACATAGTTTGAATATTTTCCATTTAATTTTTTGCTAATTTGTATATTCAAAACGGCGAAAAAAAGAAACAAAATGGCCGCCAAATAGCCTATTTTGAGTAAAATTTGAATCATTTCATAATACATTACAAAATATTGGCAGAATAGGGTGCTTGTAATTCACGAAGACCATTGTGAACACATTTCTGATGAACATACATGAACATAGACATAATTTGAATATTTTCCATTTTATTTTTTGCTAATTTGCATATTCAAAATGGCAGAAAAATACAAAATGGCCGCCAAATAGCCTATTTTGAGTAAAATTTGAATCATTTCATATTACATTACAAACTATTGGCAGAGTAGGGTGCTTGTAATTCACGAAGACCATTGTCAACACATTCCTGGTGATCGTACATGAACATAAACATAATTTGAATATTTTTCATTAAATTTGTTGCTAATTTGCATATTCAAAATGGCCGCCTAATAGCCTTTTTTGAGTAAAAAAAAAAAAAAAAAAAAAAAACTACATTATGAAATATTGTCAGAGTGGTGTGCTTTGTATTCACGAAGACCATTGTCAACACATTCCTGATGAACATAGACATAATTTGAATATTACCAATTTAATTTTTTGCTAATTTGCATATTCAAAATGGCGGATTCAAAACAAAATGGCTGCCAAAATAGCCTATTTTTTAGTAAAATTTGAATTATTTCATAATACATTATTAAATATTGGCAGAATAGTGTGCTTGTAATTCATGAAGACCATTGTCATTGATCTCATTCCTGATGACCATACATGAACATAAATATAATTTGAATATTATCCATTTTATTTTTTGCTAATTTGCATATTCAAAATGGCGGACAATATACAAAATGGCCACCAAAATAGCCTAGTTTGAGTAAAATTTGAATGATTTCATAATACATTAAGAAATATTGGCAGAGTAGTGTGCTTGTAATTCACGAAGACCATTGTCATTGATCTCATTCCTGATGACCATACATGAACATAGATATAATTTGAATATTATCCATTTTATTTTTTGCTAATTTGCATATTCAAAATGGCAGACAATAGAAAAAATGGCAACCAAGCAAAATAGCCTATTTTTAGTAAAATTTGAATTATTTCATAATACATTATCAAATATTGGCAGAGAGCTAATGAGTGTGACATCGGGTTCTTGACAGATGTTGTGCAGTGAGATAACTGTCCTGAATTCAATGGATATGATACGCATTTGTGTCGCAATCCAGGAAAAGCCACACAACCCAAAACTAAAGCAGTGTATCTACCATTGATTGATATGCCCCCAGCCCATCCAGACACGATCATGACAGTCATGACCAAAGCACAGCAGTTAACAGAGAAAACATGTCATGAGATGATGTTGGGCCATTGTCGGAAAATGACGTTATGCCAATATATCACAAAAATGACGTCGTGACGATGTTGGGCTGGCGGACATTTTAACCTCGAGCCAACGGCGATATGCCGACATCCGGCAACCAAATTCCGACATCGGCCCGACGTCAGGTGGCTAGCTGGGTAGCGACATTGTTGTGCAGGGACACCTGAATTATCACAGCGTTCTCATGACAACGCTTGAGGACCTTGCAAAGAGAAGTCGCACAACAAAGATGTGGGTCGACAACCTAATCAAGCACTATATTCAAACCAGTTTTGATAATGATGCTGTATGTACAGGCTGATCAGCCCGTACATACAGCATCATTATCAAAACTGGTTTGACGAGAAGGTGATTGGCTACGACACCCGGATGCAGTGAAGCTCATGATGCCCTACTTCTTCTTCTTCTTGCGTATGAGGCAGCACAGCTTCTACGCAACATCGCGCAAGTTTTGTAGCCAGTGAACAGTGTCGGGGTCCAAGTTGTTTAAGTCCGGGTTTGGGTGGCCGGGTAGGCGAAGGGTGTGGCACTCTTCAATGATGTGGGAGGCTTTCTGCTCGGGTGCTCCACATGTGCAAGCCGGAGAAGGTCTGAGTCCCCAGCGGTGCATGTTGTCATTAAATCTGCCGACCCCTCTGCGGAGCCTGTTGAGAGTTACCCAATCCTTTCGGGGTAAGTCCGCACCTGGTGGAAGTTTAGTGTTTTGAGTCACCGTGAATTGAGGGGGTCTGGCGGTCTGCTGCCAGCTGTCCTTCCGTACAGTGAGGATGTTGTGGGTGCCTTCCCGCAGGGTGTCAGTATGGCGGCTGAACGGTCTGCGTGAGCGTAGGCGTTGGCGGCCCGGTTGTATATCCTGGGTGGTCTGGTGTAGAGGGTGAGTGCGGTCTTGGAGTGTTTTGCAATACCAGCGAGCACTGTCAAGAGGTCAGTTAATTGGTGTTGGTCTGAGGCATCCTGTGATGATCCCCATGGCCTCGTTTAGGGTGGTGTCCAGTTTGGGTGTGTGTGAGCTTCGGCACCATGCAGGGGCGGCATACTCCGCAGCACTGTAGACTAGTGCGTGGGCGCCAGTACGAAGTGTGGGAGTTTATGCACCCCAGGTGGTGTACGCAAGGCGGCGGAGTAAGTTGTTCCTAGAGGAGGCTTTGGCTCGGAGTGAGTCGAGGTGTGGTTTGAAGGTCAGCTGTCTGTCTAGCTTTATTCCAAGGTATGGTGGGGTGGGGGTGCAGGGAAGTGGGTTCCCGTTGACTTTGACTGTGGGCTGGCGGTTTGCTTATTTGGTGTTGAGGTGGAAGGCAGTTGCGGTTGTTTTTGCAGCGCTCAGATTCAGTTTCCAGGTCTTCAGGTAGTTCGTGATCTTGGCCATGTCGGATGTTAAGGCGTCCTCATCTTTTGACCAGTCTTTGTCCGAGTGGAAGAGAGCGAGGTCGTCTGCATAGCCGTACTGTCGTGCGGCAGTCTTGGGCATGTCACTGATGTAGATTTTGAAGAGCGACGAGGGAAGAGGGGACGACTGGACCGTCCGTTGCTGGTCTTCAGGACAAAGCTGCGATTAGATAAGATGCTGGAGATGAATCCTAGTAGGTGGCGGTCTGGGACTATCTGAGGAGCTTCAGGGTGAGGCCCTGGTGCCATACAGTGTTGTAGGCTCCAGTTAGGTCTACCAGGACGGCGTCAGCCTTGTGTCCTCTCCCAAAGCTGCTCTCGATGTCGTTGGTGAGCAAGACTACTCGTTGGACGGTGCTGCGTCCTCGGCGGAAACCTGCTTGCTCGTCCGGAAGTTGCGGATCGACGATTGGTTCCAGCCGGGCTAGGAGGAGTCTTTCGAGTAGCTTAAAGGGGATGCAGAGGAGAGAGATTGGTCTGTTATTTTTGGGGTTGTCCAAGGGCTTGTTTGGCTTGGGTAAGGCGATGATGGTTGCTTTGCGCCATATCTTGGGGATGGACTGGTGGGTGAGGCAGGTTGAGAAAAATAGGCGGAGCCATTCCAGGTATTTTGCTCCGCAGTGCAGAAGAAACTTAAGTGTTTGATGGCAGTGGCGATCTCATCGGGAGAAAAGGGTGATAATAATATATCGCACTTATATAGCGCCTAATGCAGAACAGCCTCTAAGCGCATTATTACCCCTGGTCATATGGTACAGTTCAGACCTGCACAATTATCTTGTACACATTCTCAACTCCCCGGGGAGCATACTATCGGCGGGCAACCCTATAGGTGCACCAAGCTAATTTCCACCAGACCAGGTACCAATTTATACACCTGGGTAGAGAGCAGCAATGTGGATAAAACGGAGTGAGCAGGGTTCGAACTCAGGGTTTCATGATCAGAAAGCACGCGCTCTACCGATCTTGCCACACCACTTCCACAGGAGTCCATCTACGATGACAGGAGTCCATCTACTCCTGGGGCCTGCCAGAGTTTAGAGGTTTCTTGTTTGATATGGCGAGTATGGTTCTTATCTGCGTCTTTGAAGCAACCGTTCTCGAGGAGCTGTTCTGCGATTGAGTTAGCGGTCACGGGGCATTGTTTTGGCTTGGGACTTTTGCCAGTGAGGTGATTGGCGTTTTCCAGGCCAGTCTGCTGGAGTGGGTGAAGTCAATTAATTGGACTGTCTCATCCTATCTCTCTCTGCGTTTGTTGTCTAGGCAGGCGTTTAGAAGGGTTGCCTTAGAGGCTGCTTCATCGCCGCGTTCGGCCTCGAGGAAGTCGTTGTAGAGGTTGTTACATTCATCGTCCCAATTAAAATTTTAACTGGAATTTCGTCCTGGGACTTCACCTCTTCCATCTCAGAAACTCACACAAAACAAGAAACAGATGATAAACATTAGTTGACAACATCTGCAAAGCGATGCAGGTTTCATCACAAAACACAAGCTTGTGATCACCAGCCAATATGAAACTCCTGTTGTCCAGATGGTTTTCCAATCCAACGGCACGATATGGCCACATCTCATGGGGAGGCTGATGTGATTATTGTGCAGGCAGTCCAGCAGGCTATCATGCTGGCAGATGAAGGCAGATCCATCAGGTTGCTTGCAGACGACACAGATGTGTATGCTCTTCTACTTCATTTATACCAAAAGCCAGGCCTTTGGTCACCCTTGATAATCGAGTCGCCAATCAAAGACATTGATTTATATGCCACAGTGGACAGAAACAGAGACATATAATCCCTTCTATGTTAGCAGGTCACGCACTGATAGGTTGTGATACTGTTGGTGCACATTTTGGAGTTGGCAAAGGAACTTTACTAAAAGTGCTGCGGCAGAAAAATGGGTTCCTTTTGCCATCGATTGGAAACATGGATGCAGATATGGCCGACGCGATGAAAGATGCAACATCACTCATTACATCATGCTATGGACAATCTAAGGCTACGACAATGTCACCTGGCGTACTGGTGGAGGGGGGGGGGGGGGGCCCTTGCCCCCCCCCCCCCCAAATAAATTCAAATCATGGCTTTTATCTAAATCGATAACATTGATTGAAAGAAAAGAGTCTTTCTGTAGACAAGAAAAGACAGATTTTACTTCATGTCAAGTCAAATTTTCCTTCCCAAGTATGCACAAGATTGCATCATTTCAATGAAAAACACTGCAAAAACACCTTTACCGTGCACCCACCAACCATCACACCCTCCCATCACCTTTCCCTCTCTCGGTTTTCATTTTGCTCCCTCGGAAATCGGTCTTGTATACGTCTGGAAAACAAGGTTCATGTTGCTATGTCATAAAATAATGCTTTTGATGCACTGTTTGAACTGAATATGTCACTTTGAGAATAGTACATGTATTCCAGGGGTGGATTTTTGTTTTTCTTCATGAACCAATCATTATCTCTTCTGGTTATGACGATGATGACACACTAACGCACATTATACTACATGTCGTCAAGACAGAACTTCCTTTCCAGGTATGCACCAGATTGCACAGTTTCAAGTCAAAAAATGCAAAAGTTCCCTACCGTGGCAGGGAGGACACCCCACTCCCACACCCTCCCCCACACTCTGCCAATATTTCGTAATGTATTATGAAATCATTCAAATGTTAGTCAAAATAGGCTATTTTGCTTGGTTGCCATTTTGTCTTTTGTCCGCCATTTTAAATATGCAAATTAGCCAAAAATAAAATGTATAATATTCAAATCATGTCTATGTTCATGTATGATCATCAGCAATGTATTAACAATTGTCTTTCTTGAATTACAAGCATCCTACTCTGCCAATATTTCGTAATGTATTATGAAATAATACAAATTTTACTCCAAATAGGCTATTTGGCGGCCATTTTGTTTCTTATCCGCCATTTTGAATATGCAAATTAGCAAAAAATTAAATGGAAAATATTCAAATTATGTCTCTGTTCATCAGGAATGTGTTGACAATGGTCTTTGTGAATCACAAGCACACAACTCTGACAATATTTCATAATGTATTATGAAATCATTCAAATTTCACTCAAAATAGGCTATTTTGGCGGCCATTTTGTCTTTTTTCCGCCATTTTGAATATGCAAATTAGCCACAAATAAAATGGATAATATTAAAATCATGTCTATGTTCATGTATGATCATCAGGAATGTATTAACAATGGTATTCGTGAATTACAATCATCCTACTCTGCCAATATTTCGTAATGTATTATGAAATAATTCAAAATAGGCTATTTGGCGGCCATTTTGTTTTTATCCGCCATTTTGAGTATGCAAATTAGCAAAAAATTAAATGAAAAATATTAAAATTATGTCTATGTTCATGTATGATGATCAGGAATGTCTTGACAATGGTCTTCGTGAAATACAAGCACACTACTCTGCTGATATTTCGTAATGTATTATGAAATAGTCCAAATTTTACTCAAAATAGGCTATTTTGGCGGCCATTTTGTTTTTTGCCATATCTTAAATTGCTCAACACTGACCTAGTTCCAGTTTTCTGTTTGGTCATCAGCAATGCCTAATGAAAGAGAATCCATCAAAAAAAAACTTACTCCAACAAAACGAGGTATAGCTCCTTGGCTGCCGGACTAATAGGCATGTCACGCCGCTGGGAAACATGTTCATTCAAGTGACAAAAATGCAGCGCATTTATGACAATAAATGATCTTATAAAATACAGCAAATTCGTAAATCGATTTTTTGCTTTTTTTTCGGGATATCGAGTATCGATTTTTGCGCCCGGGACTCGACATTTTTCGGCGGGACCCGGGTACCCGGGACTCGTCAACAGCCTTATTGTGAGTGCAAGGTGAGTGAGTGGCGGCACCAATAAAATTAGACAAAATATATAGCCTGCATGAACATTTTCACGGGGGTGATTTGTCTCTCTAAAGATAAAAAATAGCCCTCGTGAATTTGTTATTTTGTTACGCTGCTTGCAGGGCCAGGGGTGATGATAATGCATGATCGTTATAACTGATTATTGTTATTATTTTCAATTTAACAGGTTTGCAGGACGGATCGAGATGGCCGGCCACAACAGGTGACCCTGACTCTAGTGCTGCCACAACCAGAAGATGAGGATGCACAGAACGACAGACGTACAGAAGGTGGGCATTCTCAATCTCAACTGGGCATGACAAAAACAGGGGGGATGCTCCATGCAATTTGCAAATTCTATTGAGGTTGAGAATGTGGAAGGAGTGATTGTCAAACTCAAAGTCTTTAGGAACTAGTTACATCTTGATTTGAAGTGAGACCTTAGGAACATCTTTCTTGAAAGTAGGCTAGAATATGAGCTGATGTTAAAGGGTACCACCACCCAAAAATAATATTCTTATTATAGAAAGGTAACATCTTTAGTATTCCATTCCTTCAACAAGTTCACAAAAATATGTTTTCAGAAAAAATATAATTGGAAAACGCATCACCATTCTCAACCATGCGTTTATGCGGTCTGAATTGCGTAGACTATAGTTATGCAGAGCCAGAGCGCTCTGTGCAGAGCGAACGAATCATCCGGGTTTCTATTGACGTACGCGTGAATAGCATTGGCGCACTCGCAAATGCTTGGCCCGTATGGAACCAGGGAATAGCAGTGGTTCCGTAAGTGGTGGAAATTAATTGCTTTGTTTATGAATTACACAGCCCTTTGCAAAATGTTGGGTATCTATTTGATATCACAAAATGGTACCAAAACATATAATAATGTGTTGTCCTTTGCCTGGTGGTACCCTTTAAGCTAGTAATATTTTAGATGTGTACGGAATGACCAGACATCAATTGCCGCTAATAATGTTGGATACAAATGGATGCAACATTTATATATTTTAGGATTAAAATGAACATATTCTGTGATCAAAGTTAATGTGTAATGTTGACAGAACAAATCATTCAAAAATGTACTGATTAAATCTTGGAAATCACAAAATGTCTGTCCTTTTTGCAATTCAATGTTCAAAGTGCTGCCCATTGCTGCCCAACTACTGGTCTTACCAAAGCAACATGTTTACTGGTTCAGACAAAGCCGACAAAGCCTTCTGGAAGTTCATAAGATCAAAAAAGCAAGATCCAGCGGGCATTTCTCCACTCAAGCATGATGAAAAAGTAGTCTTTGACGCCACAAGAAAGGCGAAGGTATTTAATCAACAATTCCAGTCGGTGTTCACAGCTGAAGATACAACAGTTCTACCCAATCTTGGAGAATCCAACGTCCCTACGATGGAGAACATTTCTATCACACCAAATGGAGTCCAGAAGCTTTTAGAGGCCATCAAGACTGATTAAGCTACTGGTCCAGATGGAATCCCAGGCCAATTTCTGAAGAGTTTCGCCAAGGATCTAGCACCAGTTTTGTGTTTCATCTTCCAGCAGTCACTGAACACTGGACAAGTACCATCAGACTGGCGCCTGGCGAACATCACACCAATTTTTAAAAAGGGAGACAAAAGCACCCCTTCAAACTATCGTCCTGTTTCCGTAACATCGATATGCAGTAAGTTGATAGAACATATCATCTTCAGTCAGATAATGCACCACTACGATACCAACAACGTACTACACGACTCTCAACATGGTTTCCGAGCAGGCCGCTCATGTGAGACCCAGTTAATTATGACAGCCGAAGATCTGGCACGTTCACTGGACCAAAAAGACCAGGTTGATGCGATTGCTCTGGATTTTTCGAAAGCTTTCGACCGTGTCCCCCATGAGCGCCTCTTACTCAAACTCAGACACTACGGCATCCGAGGCGAACTACAGCAATGGATCAGATCATTCCTAACAGACCGATCCCAGCGGGTGGTTGTAGATGGACAAGCATCTGACACGATCCATGTGTCATCTGGTGTTCCCCAAGGAACGGTACTGGGCCCCCTATTGTTCATCACATTTATAAATGACATCTCCCATGGTATCACGTCCAAGCTAAGGCTGTTTGCAGATGACTGTCTCATATACAATCCTATTCATGACATCTCGGACCACCATGCGCTTCAGCGGGACCTTGACCGCCTTCATCAATGGTCTCTTACCTGGCAGATGAAATTCAACACAGAGAAATGTCATCTTCTACGGGTCTCACTCCGCCGAAACAACATTGAAGGCAATTACCTACTGGGCAATACTCAACTTACAGCAGTTCAAAACTACAAATACCTGGGTCTTACCTTTTCTCACAACCTATCCTGGCAAAAACACATTGATGGAATTGCATCGAAATCCAACCAAATGCTCGGGCTTATCAATAGGAATCTACGACGCTCTTCCCAGAAGATCCGACAACAAGCCTTCTTCTCCCTGGTTAGACCTCGCTTGGAATATTGTGCAACAGTCTGGAATCCATCTACAAAGAAGAGCATCTCAAAGATTGAAGCTGTACAGAGGCGAGCAGCAAGATTCGTTCTTCAACTATATCGCCATTCTGAGAGTGTGTCTGCTATGATTCAACAACTTCAATGGAGTACACTGGAAAGACGCAGACACATCTCCTGCCTTAGCCTCCTCTACAAAATTCAGAATGGCATGGTAGCAATTACACCTGACCAACTCCTCACACGAATGGCCCCAAGCATCACCAGACAATACCACCCAAATAAGCTCAAGCATACATACTCGAACTCAGCTTTACCAGAACTCCTACTTCCCACAAACTGTAACAGCATGGAATGCGCTCCCCAATAATATCTTGGCTTCTACATCACTCGGAGCCTTTGCGGGAGCAGTTGCCTCAATCGGCAATTAATGGGATACCTCACCGGTTCCCCTCGACTCTACGTCCTGACTGATGGACCCTGTCGAGTACCCAAGTAGAAGTAGAAGTAGAAGTAGCAGAAAAAATAGAGAACAGTGGAAATTGAAAGTAAAGTAGAAGGAAGTCGAAGGAAGTTGATAAAGAAGCGGTCGAGGAGGAGAAGGGAGAAGAAATCAGCACGCTTTGGTAGAGAATGCCGCCCGCATTTCCAAACTTTCTTAGTCGTACTTGCTGGTTAGAACCATTCCTGGGTCTGCACAAAATATAGTTCTATTGTCACAGGAACACCACATTTCATGTTCCTAGACAATAGATAATAGTCTTCTTCTGTAGACCTTTGAACAGGATCTAATGTTACATGATAAGGTACTACATTTTTATAATATTTCTGATAACATGGCCGGGCCCCGTTAAAGGAAGAGATCTTACAATCGATTGTAAGTAACAATTGATTTCAAGTCAGAAAATGTGCGCTTTTTAACCAGTCAGATTTGCGCATAATTTAGAACACATGATCTGACTTGCAATTAATTGTAACTTACAATTGATTGTATCTCTTTCTGCAACAGACCCTGGACTAATAAAATCATCCTCTTTCACATGTAAACTTGAGAATTGTTGTAATACAGTACTTGACACTTCATGAGTTAATTACTGATATTTATTTCTTCATGATGCCCTGCAGGTCAAGAGGAAGGCAAGACCACCATGGAGCCCCCGCCCTATGAGTCCCCACCTTATGAGTCCCCCTCGGAACCCCCTCCCAAGTACTCAGATATCCACGATGACAAAAAGCCACAGGACTCTGGTATCATCACTGTAAGTATAAACAAGTTTGGTATTAAACGTTGATAGTTTTACAAAGCTTTATTTATATGTACCTGAATATGAACTATCATCCATGTAGGGTTTATATTTGAGCCTCTACCTATAAAATAGTCAGATTATACAAATCCCTCTTATAAAATCTTCTGAGCCCCCTCCTTAAAAGTCTAATCTAGTAACATTGTCCAAATTAACAAATATTACTTAGAACCCTAGTGGCTCTCGCGTACCTGGTTGTATTTGTTTTATCAATAGAAGCATGGAACAGGTTCTGTCCCCCCCCCCCTTTTGTTACAAAGTTATTAACGATTTAAAGTGTTCAGATATTACTATCCACTGGATAGTCAGTCACAACTGTACAAAGTCAGTGCAATGAGTTAACAAATATCAATTTGCATTTTCGCTCGTAACTCAGCCACATACCGTATTTGTCGGTGTATTAACCGCATGGTTTTCCCGACGGAATTACCGACGAAAAGGGGGGTGCGGTTCTTACACGGAGATAGAGAAAATTTGCACAAAAAACCCCACCTAGGATAACACAGCATGGAACACTATGCATGGGACTGTACTGAACGCTAGAAGACAAACAAAGACAAAGCAAAACATGAATCAAATCGGAGATGAAAAAACTGTACCTTGATATGTTATTCCTTCTTATAAGTTCAAGTTTTGTTGAATCTACCTTTGAAAACAGTTAATTCTAAGCTATTTTGGGGGATAAGAAATTGCGATCGTTCCTTGCAATCTAAGAGAAAATATGTGCCTTGACTGAAATTAGCGATCATCCACTCCCAATCCTATCTTGATCACTGACCCCTGATCGTGATTGATCGCTAATTTCAGTCAAATCAATGTGCCTTGACTGAAATTAGCGATCATCCACTCCCAATCCTATCTTTATCACTGACCTCTGATCGTGATTGATCGCTAATTTCAGTCAAATCAATGTGCCTTGACTGAAATTAGCGATCATCCACACCCAATCCTATCTTGATCACTGACCTCTGATCGTGATTGATCGCTAATTTCAGTCAAATCAATGCTGCACCGGTCACCACTTGCAAGGTACGATCGCAATTTTTCATCTCCAAAAGAAGCTTAGAATTTACTATTTTCAAGGGTAGTTTTAACCAAATCTGAACTTGTAAGAAGGAATAACATACCGAGGTACAGTTTTTAGCTCATCCGGCCCGAAGGGCCCGATGAGCTTATGCCATGCCGTGGCGTCCGTCGTCCGTCCGTCCGTCCGTCCGTCCGTCCGTCCGTCCGTCCGTCCGTCCACAGTTTTCAAAATGCTTCTTCTTCGTTATTTTTCAACCGATTTTGATTCTGATTGTTTCATAAGATAGGGCTAGGAGGGGGATTTAAAACTTCTACACAGAATCGTGAAATTCATTATATATGCTAATTTATGCAAATTTATTCGAAATCACAAAAAATGCTTCTTCTCCTTCATTTCTTGACCGATTTTGATTTGGTTTGCTTTATCTGGTAGAGCTAACTTTGGTACACTAAACTTCTACACAGAATTTTGAAATTTTTCTCCATTAATTAATTATGGTAATTTATGCAAATTTATTCCAAAATCACAAAAAATGCTTCTTCTCCTTCATTTCTCGACCGATTTTGATTTGGTTTGCTTTATCTGGTAGAGCTAACTTTGGTACACTAAACTTCTACACAGAATTTTGACATTTTTCTCCATTAATTAATTATGGTAATTTTTAATTTATTTATTAATTAGTTAATTAATTAATTTATTTATTTTTATTATTTATTTATTTTTTTATTTTTTTAAATTTATTTTTTTTAATTTTATTTATTTATTTTTTTATTTTTTAAAATTTATTTATTAAAAAAAAATTTTTTTTTTTCCCCATGTCCCTTCTGGGGTGTCAAATTTATATTTTGTTCACTCTATTTTTTTTTAAATTAATTTTTATGTCCCTTCCAGGGCATCACATTTTTATTTTTTGACCAGTTGAAAAGTGTACCACATGAAATTTGCGATATTTGATGTTGCGAGATGCCGGATGAGCGCTACGTCATTGACGTTCTGGTTTAAATCTCCGTTTTGATTCATTTTTGTTGAGTTTGTCTTTGCTTTTCTTCTAGAATTTATTAGAGTCCCATGTATAGTGTTCCGTGTTGTATTTTGGTAAGCTCAACAAATCTTACAGATTGATCAGGGAAGGGGCTCATAATTTCCTTTATGTGCTTCAGAGACTTCAGTAAATTGAAGTATATTTCATAGACCAAAACTCTCTGAAAAAGAATTATGTTTTTACTTATCCTCGGCACATTTTGACCATCTAAAAATCAAGAATTTTACTATCAGAAATTATTTTTCTTCATGGAAAACCCCCAAAGTTAGGGATGCGGTTAATACACCTGAGCGGGTAATACACCGACAAATACGGTAAGTGCATAACATTCATTTAACATGAAATTTTCATAAATTACTTAGTGGACATATCAGATCACAAAAATACACATTTTATCAACCATTCATCACTGTTTGCACATATGTCAATAAAGTGATTAGATGCCTTTAATAGTCAGATATCCCAGATAACACAAAGCTACACAACTCTGGAATCATCATCATTGTAAGTATCACAAGTAAGGTAACTTGATAGGAACTAAAGTGGCAGATGATGGAAGCTACCTGAATCTGTTATCATCACTGTAAAATCTATTATCACTGTAAGAACCGACATAGCAAGTTAGGTTTATGTTTAAGCCCCCTCCAAAATAGTAAACTTGTAGACAATCAAAGCCTCATTCTAAAGAAGGTCTTATAATAGTCCAAAGTTAGCCTTCCCAGATGAAACAAAGCTACATGACTCTGGTATCATTAATGTAAGTATCACAAGTTGGGTATTGAACTTTGACAGTGAAACAAAGCTACCTGAATTTGTTATCATCAGTGCAAGTTATGTTTATGTTTGAGCTCCCTCCTAAAAACTCCTTGTTAAAAGTCAGGGTTCCCAGATGACACAAAGCTACTATGGTACCATCACTGTAAATACCACAAGTCAGGTTTATATTGGAACCATTGACCTCTTATAAATCCCCATAGAAGTGGAAGTTTGACAGAAACTGCATACTTTTGATATCATCACTGTAAGTATCGCTTGGGTATTACACTTTTTAGAAACACAAGCCCCCTCCAAAATAGTAAACTTGTAGACAATCAAAGCCTCATTCTAAAGAAGGTCTTATAATAGTCCAAAGTTAGCCTTCCCAGATGAAACAAAGCTACATGACTCTGGTATCATTAATGTAAGTATCACAAGTTGGGTATTGAACTTTGACAGTGAAACAAAGCTACCTGAATTTGTTATCATCAGTGCAAGTTATGTTTATGTTGAGCTCCCTCCTGAAAACTCCTTGTTAAAAGTCAGGGTTCCCAGATGACACAAAGCTACTATGGTACCATCACTGTAAGTACCACAAGTCAGGTTTATATTGGAACCATTGACCTCTTATAAATCCCCATAGAAGTGGAAGTTTGACAGAAACTGCATAATTTTGATATCATCACTGTAAGTATCGCTTGGGTATTACACTTTTTAGAAACACAACATATGATTACAAAGCTACATGATTTTGGTATCATCCGTATAAGTTTCAGAATTTATGTTCATATTTGAGCCCCCTCCTATAGTCAGAAACTCAACAGCTGATCAATTCAATAGGTGTTAGTATGGGGAAACCTGTCTAAGACCACACTAGCATTATAGAAAAAGTGACCAGCATATTACGCAGGTAGTCTGGAATAGGCAGGTTCATTTACACATTGTTGCTAGTTAGTGCTGTTGACGAGTCACGGGTACCCGGGTCCCGCCGAAAAAAGTTGAGTCTCGGGCGCAAAAATCGATACTCGATATCCCGAAAAAAAAGCAAAAGTCCCCTTTTTGAACGCCCAAGTTATCTGCCCACTCTCATTTTCTTTTCTTTCCTTTTTCCCTCTTTGAACGCCTGAGTTTGTCATAAATAGGCTGCATTTTTGTCACTTGAATGAACATGTTTTCCCAGCGGCGTGACATGCCGATAGCGAAATCAACAAATGGGTAAATTCCGGGTACCCGTTACTCGCCCGAAAAATTATCGCGAGTCCCGGGAGGGAAATACTCCCGAAATCGACACCTCTATTGCTAGTTAAGTTTACTTGCAGGGCCCCTCTTAAAGGTACACTTGAGTATTGGTACTTCCCCCAAAACAATTTGTAAGATCTTTGGTTGGTTTTAATTCCATTTGAAATTTCATTGAATAAAACATGAGAAATGAGAATCATTTCCTTTGAATGCTTTCATAGTTGTAGAATTTGATTTCAAAATAATTTATTTATATATCGTCTAGCCAGGCGATATCTTGACTCTTAACAAAAATACATAATGACTTCTTTCAACAAATGTGAAAAGAGGTTTTTAAATAGTTTTTGATGAAATCTCTATTTAATCATTATTTTAACAAAATATCACATGCACAATTTTGCATGGAAAAAGTTTGTAAAGAGCGCCCTCTTGAGTTTTAACGGCTCTTTTTGAATGATAACAGGCCTTTTACTTAGTCGTTTGTAATTGTGTATACCTTTCGAGCATGGTGGATTTGTAATGTAATGGTGCAGGTTTTGGTTACTAAAATTCAGTTTGACCAAAACCCAACTATCCCTTTAAATACTAGTGAACAGAAATCCCAGACAACCTAAAGCTACAGGAAGTACAAGAAATTATGTTTATATTTCATCCCACACTGAAAAAGCTTCTTACCTCTCCTAAAGAGAAGACAAAACTGTTTTATTTGAACATTTTTTTGGATAGAATTCTAATACAATAAATGGTAAATAGTATGTCATGCACAAAGCATCTATTGTATGGCAGTTACAAACAGGAGGTCCATTATATAATAGCACAGTAACAAATGTACAGTGAGGCAATTTTGTAAAAATACAAACAAATCTCTAATTTTGGGAAATTTCTGGCAAATAGTCATAACTTTCCTTTTCTGGACCAATTATTTGTCAAACTTTCACAAATTATTCCTCCTATTTATCCTCTTACAGTGAAAAGTCCTTTAAATATTGAATGAATAAACAAATTGACTTGAAGACTTAAATTTCTAATTAACATTAATTATGCACTGTTTTTTCTGTAATTGATTACCATGCGTGTTGTATCAGTGAATTAAATCTTGTCTTGTCTTGTATCATGTGCAGGATGAGAACGCAAGAGACAACACCAGGCTTGGTGCCGACATGGTCTTCACTCTGGCTTTCATCAGTAAGTTTGTAGCTGCGTCGTCTTTAGAAAAGTTGATTTAATTATCCTTGGGATAGTGCATGGTTTATATAGCTTCTGACTAATCAAGCAAATGAAAAGGGTTTCATGGGAACGTCACCCATTCGAGGGTCTTTGTGGCTCAATAGTTAAGCACTGGTCTAGCAATCCGGAGGTCTGGGGTTCGATTCCCTGCAAAGCCTACTTTTCTTTGCTCATTTTCAATCATTTATAATATTTCTAGCCAGTTTCCTTTATGTTTGAATTCATGTCATGTTTACATAAATTTGTGACCTTTAAACCACAAAATGACCAATAAGTCGGGAAAAACGACTTTCACATAACATTAAAGTAGAAGTCATTACCTTTCAAACAGGATATAATTTATCATATTTAGACTAAGCAATCCCTCTCTAAATGAGCGCCACAGATTTGGAACATAATTTATTATATTAGACTAGCATCCCTCTCTAAATGAGCGCCACAGATTTGGAACATAATTTATCATATTTAGACTAAGCAATCCCTCTCTAAATGAGCGCCACAGATTTGGAACATAATTTATCATATTAGACTAAGCAATCCCTCTCTAAATGAGCGCCACAGATTTGGAACATAATTTATCATATTTAGACTAAGCAATCCCTCTCTAAATGAGCGCCACAGATTTGGAACACGGAAGGAAACGGACTGCTTCAAAGATCAGCGTCCATTCAAGCAAGCGCTGTAATCTAATAATTGTATTCAATGGAAAATCATATTATATCCGGATTTCTGACGCTCAAATGTTCACAGAAGGTAGATGAATATACCCTCATACAGGAAATATCAAAATCCTGAATCTCATATTTTAAACAAAATTGGACTATTTCAGAGTAACTATTACTGCGACTTAACGCTGTTTTGTTGTTGTAAGGTCACATTTATTCTGTAGAATATGCCATCGACCTACATGTAAATTGATTTGGCAAGATTTGTCATTGTTAGGGATAAAGTCAAGACAATTTTTATAGCAATAAATGTTTTGCCCTCCTGACAAAACAATTATTTGATATGTGTACTACACCTGTATTTACATTTCATGATTGGCTAAATAATGATATAGTGATATCATCTGGTGAGAGTGAGTAGGGGCTGGTCAACTTTTTGCTAAATTGAGTTCTACATTATCAGCACGGTTTATGTTTGCTTGGTCTACACTCAGTTGGTCTACAACTCATTTGGTCTACTACCTGATGCCTTTAACTTAAATTTCCCCAACTCTAAGCACGATCCCTAACCCAGAACCAAACCCTAACCTTAATCATTATTCCTAATTATAATCATAAGCCCTCAAATTTATAATTTTCTAGTAGACTAAATGGCTGTAGTCCAATCGGCAAGTTACCATCATCGCATAGAGGCTTCTTTATGTGATGCTGAATTTTCAGATGATATTTTTTCTAAATTGGTAAATTTTTGTCAAAAATAAAAGAGAGTTAAATTTCTAGAAGGCCCCTAAAATTGTAGTGATACAGGGCCCATCTTTCTCAGCAGCAATGTAAACAATAATCCCCATAATTTGACAAAAATGATGATTATTTTGTATCAATTTGTGTACAGTTGCGTTCATCTTCAACTGGATAGGCTTCATCTTTGCCTACTGCCTCAGCATGACCATGGCAGGACGGTATGGCGCCCTCTCTGGGTTCGGAGCGTCCATGGTCAAATGGTCCATCATTGCTATGGTAAGCATGGTTGGTTTTATTTATTTAAACACGGAATAAAAACTTGCTATCAGCCATCTGGCTGATTTTCAGCAAGTCTGTATTACACAAAAGTACTGTAAAACAATTGACAAAAAACATAATTTACAAATTAAAGTTACTATAAGGTACAATAAGAAAAGGTGTATGCTTAAAGGGATAGTTGAGTTCTGGTAAAGAGAGTACAGTTTTGTTCAAACTGAATTTTAGTAACCAAATCCTGCACCATTACATTACAAACTAACAGTTGGAACTCCACCATGCTCGAAAGGATACACAATTACAAATGACTAAGTAAAAAGCCTGTTATCAGTAATAAAAAAGAGCCGTTAAAACTCAAGAGGGCACTCTCTCAAAACTCATTGGTTTCATTGATTTTAAATAAAATATTGTGCATGTGATGTTTTGTTGAAATAGTGATTCGATAGAGACATAAACAACAACTATTTAAAACCTCTTTTTGTAAATGTTTGAAAAGAGGAAGCATTTAAAAAAAAATTTAACGGCTGGTTCAAAATTCTCTAATAATTGTGGGGCCCCACAATTATTATACATAGTTATGTTTATGGATATTTCAGCCTTTTCTGAACCGATTTTGATCAAATAAAGTGTATTCTGTCATTAAAATTGTATGCTCTTTCAAATTTGACACTCAGTTTTTCATTATCTCACAAAAAATTTGTTTTGTGTTGCGCCCTCTATACCAAAACTCAACTATCTCTTTAAAGGGGAATTCCAGGCCAATTTGATAATTTTCAAAAAGAATAGAGAGAACAAGAGGCATAATAAGTGAAACGGTACTATGATTCTAGATATAGAGGGAGGGGAAAAAAGAAGATAAAGGCCAAGTGGTGTAACTTAATATTCATGACTCATGCAGTGTTCCAGACAAATTGGATAATAAAATCCTCATTTTGAAACTGTAACATGGTCTTTTATCTGCCTTGATATCTTATTGGGTCAGTCACGTTTTAATGTTACCTCGTCTAACATATCTTCTTTTTGTATCCATTCACGGATCATTTTCTATAGGTATATTTAAACATTTTTTGGGAGGTTGGGGTGAGGAAAGATAAATTAAGGGAGGTGTTTCTGTCTCAGATAACGGTCGCACCTGTTGTCCTTACCACACACATTGAATGCATGCAGTCTGTCTATTAAAACCCAATTACAGATGATAAAGAGTATAATGACCTGGGCCCTGTTTCAGAAAGAGATACAATCGATTGCAAGTTACAATTTATTGTAAGTCAGAAAATGTGCGGGTTTAAACCAATCAGATTTTCGCATTTAGAACACATGATCTGACTTACAATTAATTGTAACTTACAATTCATTGGATCTGTTTTCTGGTCAAGCTTAGTAAATAAAATAAAAAATACATGCTTTATACCCCTTCTTGAATGCTGTCAAAATATCATCATGATTAAATTAAAATGTTCGTTATAATAACTTATAAAATGGGTAGAAGAATCCCTGCATTCTGATTGGTCAATTAGCATGTAAAAGTTTTTTACTGATGCATGGCTCACTTTAGTTTGATTTTCATTTTTTTTGCGCTTATTTTATAAAAACAAATGTTGCACAGGGGTATTTCGTGGATTTTTTTTTTTTTTTTTTTTTTTTTTTTAATTGTCATTCAAAAACTAAAATTTTATGTTAAAATTTATATAATTTTTTTTATTTCATCTAAAAAAAAAAATTAAAAAAAAAAAAAATTATAAATGTTTTTATTTTTTTTATTTTAAAATTGATATAAGTAACATTTTATAATTTAAAAAAAAATAAATAAATAAAATGTGAAATCAAATTTTTTCCCAGCCATGGGTTAGTACTTTTGAAGCCATGGGTTAGTACTTTTGAAACCATGGGTTAGTACTTTTGAAGCCATGGGTCGGTAAATTTAGCCAATTTAGCCATTACTGGGAAAAAGTCTGATTTTCACATTTGTTCGTGCCCATTTTATAAAACAAATGCTGCACAGGCATATTTCGTGGATCGGTAAGAATTGTATGCACTCGTTTAACTTTGGAAATGGTCTAAAACCCACTCGCTGCGCTCGTGGGTTTAAACCATACCAAAGTTAAACTCGTGCATCCAATTCGTACCGATCCACTCATGCCTGTGCATCATTTGTATAATAATAACAAAAATTTAAGAAACGACCTCTAAATCCACTGAACTGTATTTCCCATGTATGCAAGCACTTGGAGGGAATCATTCTTACATGTACTTGTTTGTTCTTACAACATATACTTTCACACTGTTGTTAATCTTTAAAATGGAACATGTAGTTTCAAAGATATCCCCAAAATATATTTTTTTATCATTTCAATCCACATCCGTTCTTGTAAGAACTGTTTTTGTTAATCGCAATAGAACTGATAGAAATTCTGACAAGTGATCAGAGTAGTGCAGCTATGGTGGTCGTATTGATAACAGTTAATCTTTTTTTCCCGCATCCACTTTAACCACCAAATTCCGTAGTTTATGTACTAGTTCTCAAACAAAGTGAAACCTTTTATGTAGATCATCAGATCAAACAATCCTCAAAAGATAGTCAAACCCTCTGCAGATCCTTATTTATATTCAATGTTTACCATGGGCTAAGAATAGATGATTTTGTGGTCGTTTTATGAAAACTGATATCTTCTTCCATTCCACTTTCAATTTAACCTCCAAATTCCATAGTACCACTTTCGCAACTAGTGAAACGTTGTAAAATATTTTCAAAGGTGATAAAACTCAAATCACATCTTCATTCATCTTCAAGTCTTCCGGATGCTAAGAATAGCTGCTTCGGGGGTCTTATTGATAACTGGTAATTTTTCCCTATCCGATTTCATGTAAACACCCAAATTCCATATAACCTATTTCTCAAATATAGAGCGAAACCTGTGTAGATAGTAATTTTATCACTAGATATATTCACATTCATATTTTATGTCGGCCGGATGATAAGAATAAAGCAGATTCCACACCCACTTTTGTATGAATTTCCGAATCGGGACTATTGACAGTTTCTGACAGGTGATAAGAATAGAGTAGCTTTGGGGTCACATTGATAACTGATAACTTCTTCCAATCCACTTTCATTTAAACTACTTAATTTCATACTACCGCAAATAGTAGCGAAACCTCCAATGTAGTTCATCACTATATCATCAGATCTTTTCTAAGATGGTATGAAAAAAATTTATCTTTATTTATATTCAATTTCTGCCAGCTTTGATGTCATATTGATAACTGATAACTCCTTCTTACTTAAATTTTAACCTCCAAATTCTATAGCAACAAGTTCCCAAATATAGTGGAACCACCTATGTGCATCTCCATTTTGTCACAAGATATTTTCAATGATGGCAAATTTCTAAAATCCCTTCATACAGATCTTCATTGATATTCAGAGTCTGCCAGATACTTAAAAAAATAGTTTTTCAAGTATAGTGAAACCTCCCAGATGTATTAGATCTTCATTTTATCACAAGAGATTTTTGAAGATAGTCGAACCCTGACACAGTTCTTCATTCACTTTGATATCTGCCGGATGCTAAGATTACTGCTGCTTTGGTGGTCCTATCCATAGAGATAACCAACTCCTTGCCATGCCACTCCCATTCTTTCGAATTCCAAAGTGTAACTTTTATTTTGTGAATAATCTATGAAGAATATGGACATTTCCCTGTCACTCCAATCTTGATACCAAGTTTCTTGTATGCAAATTGTTGTTATTAACAAAGGGATGCCTGTAAAATGTCTAACTCCATGAAAATTACTTGGAGCTTCCTCGTTTCTCTTCTACCGTGTTGTTTAGCTTATGGTAAGAGAAGAATAAAATAGGGTTACATTTTTTTTTAAATGTCCCTTTAGTATGACGATATCTATCATTCAGCTCAAGAGCGTTAATGAATGGTCATAAACCTCATAGACGTCATACAGTAATTCGTTGTAAAAGCTGACGCATATTTTCGCTTTTTTAACCAGGAAAGCAGTGTTCTTTTTCAATGAAGCTCTCGCACATCATTCGGACATATCTTACAATGATTTTGATTAAAAGTGAGCAAAGAAAAATGGGATTCCAACGGGATCCCATTTTTCTTTGCTCACTTTTAATCACAATATATTCTTGGTCAGTTTCCCTATATGTTTGAATTATTTACAATGATTTTGGTACAGATTTGAAATCTCAAATGTCATTTTGGGCAGTATCTTACACTTTACAGGTGCACCTTTAACATCTAGTGAAATCTATAAATTTGAATGGAATTTCTGTTGATTGCTATTTCCCTTATTTACAAACATTGTTGGTGCAAGAACCAGAAAAATTTGTTCCAATGAGCTATTCATTTCATCTCCGAGTGTTAAATTATTTACAGTCTCATAATAATTTTTAAAACAGATTGTTGCAATTGTTGAAATATGGAGATGTTATGAGCAAAACGCTAAAATGTATATTTTTACTGCACTCTTGTCCCTATAGTATACTCCAGATGAACATTGTTGCAATTGTTAAGATGTGGTCTTGTGGAGTAGACTTTCTGAGTAATATATATATATATATATAATTGTTATGCTTCTCTCTTCTTTTCTTCATTTTCTAGTATTCCACGTGCTGTACAGATTATGTGAAAAATGCTGCTTGTCTTCTGGTTGCTCTGATAGCCTGTGGTAAGTATTGAAGTAAACCAACACCCCAAAATAATATTCTTATAAATGAAAGGTATTAGTTTTAATACTCCATTCCACCAACCAGTTCAGAAAAATCATTTTCCAGACAAATTATATAATTTGAAAACTCATCAGCATACTAGAGTATGTGTTCATGGGTCTGCAGAAGAAGAATAGTCTATTGTCTTGGATGAACTCCTCTTCTGTGGTTCTTTTGTCTCCAAACCTAGTATGGAACCAAAGGCCCTGTTCTGTAAGTTTTGGTGTTTAATTGTATTGTTTATGATTTACACAACCCTTTGCAAAGTGTTGGACATCTATTTAATATCAAACCACGGTACCAAAACATATAAGCCTGTGTTGTTCTTTCCTTGGTGGTCCCTTTTAACTCTTTGAGCGCTTTGTTCGACTCAAGTCACAAACAGCGGCCGGCTTTGTTCGACTCTAGTCACAGACAACGATGCATGCGGCGCGCGCAGCGCGCATACAATATACGATGCATGCAGCGCGCAGCGCAGCGCGCGTGCGCACCTACAATAATCTGGCAACGGCGGGATCTACTGCACAGCGGACAAAGTGTTAAAGAAAGGTTAATCACTAATTCAGACAACCAGTGCTCCTCACTCGAACCTCTTACGGGAACCGGGTGGGCTATGTACAAAGTCTATGGGGATTTTAGAATCTCGTAGTACTTACTTACTGCCCAGTATGCCTCCTGGCACATAGGGCAGCAACAAAAGTCTTCCACTCCTTGCGATCCTGGGCCAGTCTCTGGATGTTTTCCCATGTGTGGTCCAGGTCTTTTATCTCCCCTTCCACAGTTCTTCGCCAAGTGTTTTTAGGACGTCCCCTCTTTTTTTTTCCTTTCTGGTGTCCAGTTGAGGGCTGTTCGTGTGATGTCATCTATGTTCTTTCTCATCATATGTCCAATCCATCTCCACCTTCTTCTCATGATGATGTTCTCCATGCTGTCTTGTTGGCATTGGAAGCATTTAAAAAATTTGTTTAACGGCTGGTTCAAAATAATTGAATGCCCCACAATTATTATGGTTATGTTCATGGATATTTCAGCCATTTCTGAACCGATTTTATTCAAATAAAGTTTATTCTGTCATTAAAACTGTATGCTCTTTCGAATTTGACACTCAGTGTTTTTCATTATCTCACAAAAATATTATTTTGTGTAGCGCCCTCTATACCAAAACTCAACTATCCCTTTAAATTGATGTTTCACTGACCCCCAGTACGGTTTAATCATTTAGAAAATGTTTTTTTCTTTTCTTAAAATGACAACCCCAATAGTGGGCGGTGCGGTTAATAGGCCGATACGGTTTATACACCGGCAAATCCGGTAGTTGAAACTAATTGATTATTTATTAATTTCTTTTCCAAGTCTTATGATATTCCTGCGATGGACTACCTGCATGTCAAGTCTAAGATCCAGCACAATATTATCTAAACAATGTCTTATTGTACTTTATTTAATTGAAACTGATTGATTGTTTTCTTTTCTTTTGTAGGTTTCGTGATATTCCTGCGAGGGATCTATCTGCACGTCAAGACTAAGAACCAGATGCAGAGAGGCGAGGGGGGAGCTCAACAAGTCCAGATTGTCTACCATCGGATGTGAAGGTACATAATCAATTATCATAATGATATCATAAAAGCAATAGTAAAAATATTAATAATACTCGTCATCATCACCATCATCTGCATCATCATCATCATCATCATCATCATCATCATCATCATCACCATCATCATCATCATCACCATCATCATCATCTGCATCATCATCATCTGCATCATCATCATCATCATCTGCATCATCATCATCATCATCATCATCACCATCATCATCTGCATCATCATCACCATCATCATCACCATCATCATCATCATCATCACCATCATCATCATCTGCATCATCATCATCATCATCTGCATCATCATCATCATCATCATCATCATCATCATCATCATCATCATCATCATCATCATCATCACCATCATCACCACCATCATCATCATCATCATCATCACCATCACCATCACCATCACCATCACCATCACCATCACCATCACCATCACCATCACCATCACCATCACCATCACCATCACCATCACCATCACCATCACCATCACCATCACCATCACCATCACCATCACCATCACCATCACCATCACCATCACCATCACCACCATCATCATCATCATCATCCATCATCATCATCACCATCACCATCATCATCATCATCATCATCATCATCATCATCATCATCATCTGCATTATCCCTCCCCCCCCCCCCCCACCCCCCTCTTCCTCTACAAGTCTAAGAATGAGATGCAGAGATGGGGAGGACAAAAACATCCAGAAAGATATACAATCATGTGTTCTTAATGCGCAAATCTGATTGGTTGACATGCCCATTTGTTCTGACTTTTTTTTCTGACAATTAATTGTAACTCACAATCAATTGTATCTCTTTCTGCAACGGGGCCCAGATTGTCTGCCATACGATGTAAAGATGTCCTTTTATGTCGGTAGATGAAGATTTCATATATTGGCTTGGAAGATGCCAGCAAATGTGCTCTTCAATTCCTACAGAGTTGTCATGGTCCCAAAATAATAAAAGGATATTCTATCTTGCATGATTGTTAGAGATTATATGTTTGTACATGAATGTGTTGTCCGAAAGAGGCGTAGGGGGGGGGGGGGGGGGGGGGGGGTCAGACTGAATGGAGGGGCAGGAATTATTGGGGGGCACACTCTAATTCTTTATTTTGTGAAGTATTTTTCCCTTTTATTATCTTTTATAGTGTGTATTAAATTATTGAGCTTTGCGCTACTCCACTGTTGAATGATCATAGTTTTAGTTTATTTTGCAAGTGCCAATTTTTAGCTCATCCGGCCCGAAGGGCCCGATGAGCTTATGCCATGGCGTGGCGTCCGTCTTCCGTCCGTCCTTCCAGCCGTCCTTCCGTCCGTCCTTCCGTCCGTCCGTCCGTCCGTCCGTCCACAGTTTTCAAAATGCTTCTTCTTCGTTATTTTTCAACCGATTTTGATTCTGATTGTTTCATAAGATAGGGCTAGGAGGGGGATTTAAAACTTCTACACAGAATCGTGAAATTCATTATATATGCTAATTTATGCAAATTTATTCGAAATCACAAAAAATGCTTCTTCTCCTTCATTTCTCGACCGATTTTGATTTGGTTTGCTTTATCTGGTAGAGCTAACTTTGGTACACTAAACTTCTACACAGAATTTTGAAATTTTTCTCCATTAATTAATTATGGTAATTTTTTATTTATTTATTTATTTATTTATTTATTTATTTTTATTATTTATTTTTTATTTTTTATTTTTTTATTATATTTTTTTATTTTTTTAAATTAATTTATTTATTTATTTATTTATTTTTTTTTGTTTTTATTTATTTATTTATTTTTTTTCCCATGTCCCTTCTGGGGCGTCAAATTTATATTTTTTTCACTCTAATTTTTTTAAATTAATTTTTATGTCCCTTCCAGGGCATCACATTTTTATTTTTTGACCAGTTGAAAAGTGTACCACATGAAATTTGCGATATTTGATGTTGCGAGATGCCGGATGAGCGCTACGTCATTGACGTTCTGGTTTTCTAATTATATTGACAATTCTTTCTGAGACATTGAGCTGCATGTATATATATATTTCTTGTCGCCTCTATTATATGTATCATTACTGCAAACTGTTCATGCTTCTTTATTTTTCTTTCTTTCTTCCTTTCTCCTCGACAGATGCAGCAAACGGCTCAAGAGGAAAGAAAGACATTGCCTTTTTAACATCTCAACAACCTGAACAAACTCAAATCATGCACAACTCACAAAGTCTGTAAAGCTATTAAACATACATGCCACATGATGAGAGTTGATCACTAACGTATTGTTTTTTATCACAGGGATTGTCTTGATACATTAACATAAATTCCGAGAAAAAAACATTAAAAAAAAAATTGGCCTAATAAATCTCCAGTACATACATATGTGTATTGATCTCATTCAAAAGAAATTTCTTCTGAAAAATAGAGGAAAACATATCAAACAAAGAATATGAATATGAATTTTATGACTGGAATACATACTTCTTTGAAATATAGAACATCCTCATGCAAGGCAAGATAACTGTGTTGTATGAAAGGCTTCATAGATCAAGAGAGTTTTGATGTCATGTTTGTGTAAAGATTATCTTCATTTAAATGTAAAAAAATGGTCCCAAAATTGTATCATGCTCCCCATAAATATATGGAAACAATCAATGTGTATGAACTTACATATCACATATTTCTCAGAATTATACACACAATAATATTTCTCATCCTTCCAAAAAAAAAGGGAATAATAAATTGTATAATTATGTAATCTTGTATTGCTTGCTTGCACATGTTACTTTGTTTGTATAAATTATGTACATTAGATTGATAAATAACTAAGAATATAGCTTTATGTGTTCGTTGAAATCATGGTGTTTTAAATTCCCCCATAATTTGTTGAATGTTTGATATGTACACATTATCATTGTGGAAATAATTATTTTAAAGATAATTTGCAAGACCTGTAAGTATACATATTTATACATCAAAAGGTTATACATGTATGTTGTCAGGTGAGAGAGAGAAAGGCATTAAGTCAATTTTGCTTAATTGAGTTCTGTATACCATCTTGCAGGCCGGAGCCTTCTCTACGTGATGCCAAATCTTCAGATCATAATGATTTCTAATTTTGGAAATACTTAACAATTATAAAATAGTGCTAAATTTGTTTTCTACAAGGCTTCCAAACTTACGAAATTGTATGAAAAATTACTCTAGGTATACTCTCCTCTTTCACAACCAACTATTTTTTTCTGGAAAAAAAAATTGAAATAGATATGTAGAAAAAAGTATCTTATTATTATTTGTTCTAAGCATTTTAAAGTTATAGTACACACTCACACCGAGCATGGTGGCTTAGCGGTTAGAGTGTCCGCCTCATGCACGGGAGGTCCCGGGTTCGAACCCAGACCGGGTCATACCAAAGACTTTAAAAATGGTACCTTCTGCCTTCTAGCCAGACACTCAGCAGCTATAGAATGGAGAAGGGAAAGTTAATCACACGAGTTACCAGAGGACTGGCCCCCTTCTGTAACTTTCGCTACATTTAGTAGACGTGTGGCCTAGGGCTAATGAAACGGAGATAGGCGCCGCCTGGTACGGGAAAGACTTTAACTTTTTTTAACTAACACACTCGCAAGCATGTGATGTGGTTGTTGTAGTTGTTCAAATTAATTTAAAATAAATGATTTGCCAGTATAAATGTAAGAGTGAAATGGTGCTAGCTATAGAGTATCAAAGTCGTGATATCACACTCATTTGTCAGACCTTATTCATGGTTCTAAACAATTTGTCTTCAATTTTTTTTTTTTTTGTAGCTCGACAATTGCCCTCTTGGCAACTGCTCAGTAACGCATTTTTTGCTTGCCCGACACTTGCATTGAATATTGAATATAACACCTCGACAATTGTCTTTGTAGAAGCTGCCAAGTCACATATTTATGGCTTGCCCGACATTTGCAAGCTGTGACATCATACTTTGATACTCTATACCAATCACAGTGTTCCATTTGTGTCATTTTGCTATCCATATTGTTTAGAGGTTTGGTTGTTATTTTTGGTTGTCTTTATTAGGTGTTGGTATACCATTTTAATTGACCCATGTATGATGTTGTATATTATACAGAGTATTAAAGTCTTCTCGACTAGTTAAATTTTAAATCATATGTAATTATTAATATATAGTAATTATGTAAGGCTTGTTAAATTACTTCTCACAACCTATCGTTACAGATCACCTGATGTTTCGTTAAAGATTTAGCATAAGCACCACAGCACAAAAACACCTAACTTTTTTGTTTCATTTGATAAGACTGGTTTACTGACAAATGCAGATTGAAATCAAGGTTGCTCAGGGCAACCTGATAGCTTGTCAGAGGTTTTTATCTAAGGTTTTATCTAATAAAGCAACAACTAATATAAGCAAGGTGGAAACTACATGTAAGTATTGAATTGCTTTTTATTAGGAACATGTACATTGGATTGATTTTCTCCTGGTCATCAGCCTCATCGGTGATAACTATTGATAATGGATTTCAATTCTTGCTGTAAATGTGGTATTTATTGGGTATTATTAGATTTCATAGGACAACATTGTTTTCTGATTTGCTAAGCATTGCTTTGTAGGCAAATGTACATATTTTGCACCAATTAGAAACTCCGAACGTTTGATTTTTGTCTGAATAGGAGCGGACTATGAAAGTGTATATTTTCAGTTGATTGAACACATTGCAGACAATTGATTCTGGTATAGACCAATCCGGTTTCAAGTCTACGTCTGCCATAATTGCGGGGCTTCAAGCATGTCTAGCATGCTGAACAAAAGTCACTGACGTGTTGCGTAACATTGGTTAAAACCTATTCATATTATATTTTGTTGTACTCTTGGAAGCCCCCCAGTTATGGCCCTATAGACTTTAAACCGGATTTGTCTATAGCACACATTATTCCATAGACCGCAGTCTAGAATGAGGCGATTCTTCAAAAAAAAATGAAGATTAATTACTGTATGTCTTATTTAGGGGACCAGTCCTGAATGGATTTAAAAGATAATTTCTATATAAAGCAGCACAACTCATTTCCAGTACAGGCTTTGAAATCTTATTCTGAAAAAAACTTTATTGGTGCAACACATATTTCAAGAGAAATATATTTGTCATTTTATGTTTAAAAGACCAGGGCCCCGTTGCAGAAAGAGTTACGATCGATCGTAAGTCCCAAAATTGATCGTAAATGGCCTTACTTACGACCAATCCAAGATTTACGATCAATCCTGTTGCAGAAAGAAGTTACGATCGATATTAACCGTAACTATTGGTCGTAAGTTTTAAAATTGATCGTAACTTTAACAGGTGATTTTTCTTTGGCGTAACTTACGATTAATTATTCACAAGGCACAAACATGGGCAAACATACCAACACATTCAAGCACATAAATACAGATAAAACTCATCCTCATAAAACAGATAATCATACAGTGTTACACACTGATTCATAATTTCATACATACATGCATACAATACAGACTATACACATATATACATACATAAACACACACACACACAGACACACACAAACATCCAGTCAAACTTTTCTCAGAAGCCACTTTTCTATACCAGCAAACTAATTACAGTGGTAACTTTTCTTGTTACTCTGCAATGGTCATTATACAGTACTAAGGTTTTACTATATTAAATCGTAAAGGCCTGTATTGAAACAAAGGGTAATGCTTTACTTGACTGAGAATAAAAAAGGCCAACAAAGTGCATGTATTTTTATTCTTAAAATTTTTAATCCAAAAAGAGTACACAACACATGACTTTCGATTCATTCCATCAAATAGAATGTTATTATTTTGTAGTGAAATGAATACATTCTCTAGTGACTATGCCAGTCCTTTACTCCTTTTCCCCCAATTAATAATAATTGTGGCTACTTAAATGTAGCGCACGCATAGGCGTACCCAGAGGGGGGGGGGGGGGGGGGGGGGTTTAGGGGGTTTAACCCCCCCCCCCCCCTTTGACCGAAAATGACTGGGTTTTTTTTTCTTCAAATTTTAAATGGTCTCGAGACAAAATTTAAGCGGTCGAGTGGTCTTGGCCTCGAAAACTGCAAAAAAGCGTTGTCTCAGCTTCGAAAATGGTTGATCTCCGCATTGAAAATTGTCTACGACTTCCTGGCTACCCCCCCCCCCCCCCCCACGGCGCTCCCGTTGCATCACCCCAGTCAGCTCAAAAAGTGCACATTGTCCACTTCCTGGGGACGATTCCAGCTAGGCAACCTCCAAGGTGCAGACATGGCTACGTAACTCCTTTCCATCCTTCCGGGTGACATACCTTGGGCTCGAATTTGGGACCTCACATTGGAAGGCACACGCTCTACCAATCTTGCCACACCGTCTTGCTCTGTCATCCTTCTCCAGCTTGGGCGGATCCCGTCTGTCGTCGTCTTCTATCTGCTAGCTAGCTCCGCAAATCCAGGCTGCTTGATGAGCTGAAATATAATACATAACATGAAAATAAAAAATAGAGTATACTTAGTCTTGTTACCTAAACTATATTCAATGACACACAGTTTCATCATTCAGAATAATTATTTTGTTCCCACAGTCAATGTCTTGGACATACCTATCACCTTGAAATGTCACAGTACAAGCTGTCACAGCTCTAGATAAAAATAATACTAATTAAAACCATTTGTTTTGGTCACATCACAGGCTATCCAATCCATGCTCACCTGCAAACTGGAATGTTCAAGAGATAAGTAATCAATTACATTTTATAAACCAGCATTCTATTTTAAACGAGCCCAAAGAGACGAATTAAGTCATGTACATGTTAGCCCATTGACTTTGTAAAGAATGCCATACTAATAAAACATTTTAATTTTGAGCAACAAAATCATTTTTTTTATTATCTTTTAGCAAGTGACCTACTTAACCCATAATTATTTCATGCTAACTGAACTACAAACTAACGTCATAAGTATCAAAGAAAAATAAAAGCTTCAATATTTCTTTAAAAAAGCATTTTGTGTAAGATCGTCAAGTTCTCACCTATCCCATTGCTGTGGCTTGGCCTGGGGGCAAAACCAGTGGCTCGACAGCTTACTCCAAGGCAAATGGCTCCAGCATGTCCTCCTCTCTCTTTCGCTTTCCTCCTTTCATCAGCCTGTCCATTCTGGTGATTTCTTCTGTGATTATTCTGCCTCTCTCCCACTTGTTGTTATGACTATATGTCTGTATACCACTGTGGAATTGTACAGTAAAAGAGTGCAAATTACCACATAAATTTGAACACATGACTGAGACTGCATCAGTGCATGGACTCACAGGAGCTAGGAGGCTAATTTTGTAATTTGGTCCTCCATAATATTTAATGTTATACGATATTACCTGCCAGTAAATTCTCATGCATTGAGAACATACACATTTTGGCGCTAATGTGGTTGCGTACCCTTTGTTTTTTCTTTCTTTTCCAACGCCTTATTTGTCTTTAAACTCAACTAAATTAGTTTTACTCACTGCGCTTTGTCCTTATCCCTCAATGGTCTGTTGTAATATTTTGGTCAACATTTAAGCCCTTTTTTGGCAACTTTAATCGATGGCTTTGAAAGCGTCGCGGCACCAGCTTCGCGGTCGCAAAAATCGAAATAGCAGGACTTCACGGGCGCAGGAGTAGTACTCTCTCCACGTTCATGTCACCGGTAGCTAACGGCATAGCTGCTCGCGAAGTCCCGCTATTTCAATTTTTGCGACCGCAAAGCTAGTGCCGTTGCGGCAAAAACCCATTGATTTAAGTCGCCCAAAAGAGGGCTTAAATGTTGACCAAAATATTACAACAGACCATCGAGGGATAAGGTCAAAGTGCAGTGAGTAATATAATATAATACAAACTAATTTAGTTGAGTTTAAAGACGAATGAAGCGTTGGAAAAAACCCCAAAAAGGAGTACGAAACCACATAAGCGCCCAAATTTCATCTTTGCATTGCCCTTGATGGCCATGGCATGTATACCTTTTTAAAAATTTTGTATTTCAGTTTTGCTTTAAAAGTTTAACTTATTTTTTACACATATTCATAAGACAATTTGTCATACATGTATTTGGCAAATATTTGAAAGATAGACCATATATCAAATACAACATCTACAAATAATTAATTAAAACAGGTTTCATAGATGTCTCTGATGTTCAGGTACAATTTTTCCTATTCCCATATAAAAATGAGTTCACAAATCACAGAAACAGTTTCGAGTTTGGAAATGGTATATGGATACTATGTACTAACATGGATTTCAACACATGGGGTAACATTGTAATAATATACGTTGCGAATCTGCATTCGAGATACCATTATGCTAGCATAATGACGATTCTATACAAAATGAGCAACAGTTAAGATCATTACATAGCAACATAATAAGGTAAGTTTATACTACATATCAATGCCGATTAATTTATCTTTGTAAAAGGTGTAAAATGTGTACTTACCGCTCACCACTCGAAGCAGGCTAGGACTGGATAGATTTGTCTGCCGCGTCTCATATCATAATAACAAGCCAAATTCCGCGGGAAATACGCTGAATTTCGCGGTAATGGGTCGTTGTCTTTATCCCAGCCGTGTTGAATTATGTTTTAAATGGCATTTTCTAAAGAAATCGAGCGCAAGTCAAATGCACTTACGGTTGAATTTAAACCTCCTTTCTGCAACGGACATTTGAAATTGATATAAACTAACGACTCAATAAATCGACTGTAAAGTTACGACCGATATTCTTTCTGCAACGGGGCCATAGCCCTATACCCTACGACAAATCCAAAAAAGCTATGACATCTGAAAATGGCTGCACACATGATGTTGTTAGTGAGCAGGATCGGTCAAGAAATACAAAAAAAAAACTATGGCTCTTTGGAAATAGGCATCTAATTTTCTCTAAATATAGGTTGATCTCAAACCTATGTTATGTAGAATACATTGATACACAACATATCATGATTTTGGGAATGGAAAAGTGTGCATATGAAGAAAATATTTTATCAGAGTTCGTTGCAAATTTAAGTTCACCATATACCTTCCAAGAGCCAGTTTCATTGTATCTTGCCAGATAATGCTCTAATTTTTAGAGATTTTTCCTCCTAATCTCTTAGAGCTTATGAAAGCAATGTTTTGCTTGGGTTTCATTGTCCTATAACTATTCATTTGAGGTAGGCTGACAATTATAGTATACAAGACGATTCTTTATCCTCTTTGATGTGGTCAGCTTTTAGTGAGGCCAAATATCGGGGAAATGTGGTGTGTGATAGGTTGTATGTGTTGTTGATGCAAACGGGTGCGGTTCGTTATTCCGAAGGTTCGTTATTCCGAACACGTAAATTTCCTATACCTGAGTGTTCGTTAATCCGAAAATGAAATAGGGTTCGTTAATCCGAACATTTGTTGCATTATTCCGAAGGTTCGTTATTCCGAAGGTTCGTTATTCCTAAAATGAAATTGGGTTCGTTATTCCGAAGGTTCGTTATTCCGAAGGTCCGTTATTCCGAGGGTTCGTTATTCCGAAGGTTCGCTATTCCTAATATGAAATCGGGTTCGTTAATCCGAAAATGAATTTTGGTTTGTTATAATGCTATAATTTCATATAAAGAGATAAAATAAACTTAAATGTTTGATTGGAGGGAAAGGGGGAGGGGTATGCTTAATGCAGGCTGTAAATTAAATAAACAAAACACAAACTATAGTATTATATTTAATTTTCGGAATAACGAACCCGATTTTATTTTCGGATCAACGAACCTTCGGAATAACGAACCTTCGGAATAACGAACCTTCGGAATAACGAACCCGATTTTATTTTCGGATCAACGAACCTTCGGAATAACGAACCTTCGGAATAACGAACCTTCGGAATAACGAACCTTCGGAATAACGAACCTTCGGAATAACTGAACCTTCGGAATAACGAACCTTCGGAATAACGGACTGTAACCGATGCAAACACATACGGTGGTCACTAGCACCCAATACAAGGTTCACTAATAGAAATAATACAGTACAACGATTGAATAAAAGGAATGTCCGCACAAGTGATATAGAATTTGGTTGACGTCATTATTAAAGTGTATAAAACAAATGTCCAAAAGATGTATTGCACGTGAATAATTAAAGTCCATGGTAATTAATTTGAGCATTCAGTTGGCCTGAATGAAATGCGTGTCCGCGGAAGAGATGAGAACGAGAGTTCGATGATGATGAAGGTGATGAACGCGAAGACGCGTGAAGAGAAGGCCGATATATCATTTCAGTCCCATGGATGAACCAGCACACACGATGTGGAGCGAAGGCGTGGCGATGACTCCGACGTGTGCCGTGGAGAGATGAGCGAGGCCTGGAAGTCTGAAGGTGTGGTGCTTACACGTGTCCATGTAGACAAAAACGAAAATGGCGATCAAAAGAATTGTAGGAAGTTTTGCATGCAGAAAAGTGTCATCTCTGCGAGAGGAGAAAGATTTATAAAAGGTCCGAATAGCTCGGTGGATGAAGAGGTTGATGAAAAGGTGATGGCTTAACGCCCCATGTTGGTCGGCGGACTCTCCCCTATTATAGGTGTGTGAGTGAGGCATGGATTGTAGCCCCGTTTACAATCCATGGTTGTCGATGCCCATGTGAGTCAGATGGTAACTGCACATGGTGATGTCAAAGAGGAGGTAGAAGGCAAAGGTGTTCTTTGGATGAGCGGTAGAAAGAGAGTAGTGATGTTTTACCAAAAGTCAATGTTCCTGACATGAAGAGAGCTTGGAACAAAGAGACAGTTATCTGGGCGAAAGTAAACGCTAGGCCAGAGTAAGGTAGTGGTTCCAAGTTGTTTTGTTAACATCGGTCTAGCTTTTACCAAGCTGGTATCGATGGTTTGTTGTACATGTATGGCTAGTCTGATGTTCAGACTGTGAAGCGAGTCCCTATAAGCTCATCCCATCCAGTTATGTCCTGAGGTTGCACAGCAGTGGCCAGTATCTGCAGATGAAGAAAAAATAAACAAAATAGTGCCCATTAAATGCAATCAGCAGACAAAGGAAAGAGCGAGCTCAACATTTTGCATGTTAACTATGCAATTCATAAAGATATCACCCTGCCGCTTTATTAATTTTAGTCTAGCATATCTTGGAAGACTGTATGGAATGATCAAGTAAACTGCTAATGACCTTGGATATTATCCAAGAAATTGCTCATTATCATAATCTCCTACAGTTCACAATATTTTTTTCATAGAATAAATTATGAAAAATTACTTTAAACACTGTAATTAAATATAGGCAAATAATTTGTGGACACTTGTCAATGATTGGTTTAACTAAAAATAATTATTATTAAACAAAATAACAAACAAGCTACAAAATAAAAAATTTAACAACAGAAAAAGCAAATAAGGAACAGGGTTGTATAAAGTGAATGATAATCTTTGTTAAATTCAACTATGATTTAACCAGGGGCGTCGATCCGTTTTTGATATTGGGGGGGCGAAATTTGAAGAAGAAAAATCCAGAGTGACCACTGAGACCGAGCGGGGGAGGGTGTGGGAGGGGGAGACCCCCTCCCACCTTGGGAGCTTTTGTATTTTGGGGCGTGAAATTGTGCAATTTGGTGCACACCTGAGACAGAAATTTTACGTAATATGAAGTATATAAGTATGGAACCAAACATACATTATGACAAAGGGAGGTGGACAATCTTCACCACTTTCAAATGTTGGGGGACATGATAATTATTCCAATATGATTTACGTTCAGCGCGTATGGACCGAATTGACTGAAAGTTATATTTCAGATTATTTTATCTTCTGTGAAGGTGGGCTAAGTTTCCGTAACCGAATACGTGTATAGATGAGGGTTTAAATAACTTCGTTTGAGGTGTGCGTTTGAGAAAAAAATTACACTGCCCAACACATTTCGAAATATGAGTTCCCGCAACCCAAATGAAACTGTATGCGCGCGAAGCGCGCCGCAAAAACGAGATTTACAGTCCTTTTCAAACTAGAAAACGGCTATTTTTAAGATAAATTATTGATAAATGTGTCTTACCCCTCTTTGGCATTATAGCACTTGATTTTTTTCTTCCTCATTTTCGGAATTATTGGGGGGGCAAAATGATATGTTCGCCCCCCCCCAATATTTTCATTGGGGGGGCGACCGCCCCCCTTGCCCCCCCAGGATCGACGCCCCTGGATTTAACCAACATTACTTGGGGGCTGAGGCATTCACATTTCTCTGTACAGGGAAACCCTGTTAGTCGGGTAGTCGGGACTTTCAAATTTACCTGGTTATAAACGGCCAAATTAATAACAAACATTTAAATGAACGTCTGGGACTAGGCAATAGAGAACATGTATTTGTACATGTTCAGCATAGCATTTTAATCCTGTTATCTGACACAAATTGTGAGCTTATAGAATAAAATCGTGTATTGTATTAACTAAAATACAAAAGTTTAGAATAACAAAAGTGTCAAATGTCTCTCTAATAATGTACCTCTACACCTTTTCGAAGACTGTCCTTCTGAAGTTCAACATACATGCGTGCCTGGATGGACCTGCAAGTTGCGATGACTGGTCTTTATGACAGATCAACGTGATGTGCCCAGAATCTCAGCATTTCTAATTTTAAAAAGAAATTAAAAAAGGAGATATTATATTTAAATCAAAAGCCAATGCGGTATCATAATTATATTCAATATGCATAATGCAGGAAGAAATATGGGAGAGGAGAGGGGAACAAAGGGCTCTTTAGCTCCCCCAAATACCAAAAAGAGCCCTTATAAATTTACATAATTTTGGAAAACAATTCTAGCATGCTCTCTTCATGAAGGCTTGCTTGAAAAGTAACCCTTGGCAAATAAATGTAAATGGTCTGACTTAAGATACATAACACAAAAAATGAATTATGAAATATCCAACAATGACTGTTCACAGGTAATCTCTGCTGTTTGTACCATCATCTAATATATGGAAATATCCATGTATGTTATCATTTAAATGTATGACTGTGATGTAAATGGGTCAATCCACGTCAAATCAACCGGTGGGTGTCACCCGACCCCCTTCGATTTTGCTAAAATTCGCACCAATTGTTCCCCCAAGTGTCTGACGGAAAACCCCGAAATTTTTTGCCCCGAAGTCATTCGGTTGCTAAGTTACGGCCGCGCCTAGCAACCAATGCGCGGTCAAACCGTTTCTTCTTTAAAATTTTGGCCATTTTTGATTATCTGCTGTAGCTAAAATTGAAAAGCCAGAGCTCTCATTGTCTGGAAATTGGAAGAACTTTGTCATCTCTACAAGATGTATTCATTATGTCGCGGGTCGAGTTTTCGTTTTCGCGTACGAGGTCACCGAAAATGGCTTTAAGCGAAAAATTAAATTTTTTAAAAGCATGTTTGGATGCCCATAGCTTAAAAATTACTAGATATTTTGCTCAAATCTTTTAAAGTATTAAAGACCTTCACTTCCTTTACAGATTAAAAAAAAAATGAGCGTGATTGGTCAAGTCGTTTTCGAGTAAAGCGCCCTCAAAGTTTGGATTTTTCAAAAATGCACCAAGTTCAAGGTCAAAGGTCACCCGAAGTCCAATCGGGATCTTCACCAATTTTTGTGTACTTACAGATATTTACCTATATTTTCAGGGGTTATCAAAGAAATTTTGCTACCGGAACGTTTAATGGCTTAATTACGCTAACGAAAATGGTCGTAAACAACCCAAAATGCTCAAAATTGCCATATAATTGGCTTTAGGGCATATTTCGAATCTCTCTCACACGCATTATAAAAGTTTATAAATACTGTTCTTCAGGGAATTGGCAGACATTTACCTATATTTTCATGGGTTAGCAAAAAAAAATTGCTACCGGAACGTTTAACGCCTTATTAACACTGACGAAAATGGTCGTAAACAACCCGAAATGCTCTAAATTGCCATATAATTGGCTTTAGGGCATATTTTGAATCTCTCTCACACGCAATAGAAAAGTTTATAAATACTGTTCTTCAGGGAATTGGCAGACATTCACCTATATTTTCAGGGGTTAGAAAAAAAAAATTGCTACCGGAACGTTTAATGCCTTATTTACACTGACGAAAATGGTCGTAAACACACTGTAACGTGTTAAATCGCCATATTACGGGCTTGAGGGCATATTTTGAATCTCTCTCACACGCAATACAAAATGTTATAAATACTGTTCTTCAGGGAATTGGCAGACATTCACCTATATTTTCAGGGGTTAGCAAAAAAAAATTGCTACCGGAACGTTTAACGCCTTATTTACACTGACGAAAATGGTCGTAAACACACTGTAACGTGTTAAATCACCATATTACGGGCTTTAGGGCATAGTTTGAATCTCTCTCACACGCAATACAAAAGTTTATAAATACTGTTCTTCAGGGAATTGGCAGACATTCACCTATATTTTCATGGGTTAGAAAAAAAAAATTGCTACCGGAACGTTTAACGCCTCATTTACACTGACGAAAATGGTCGTAAACACACTGAAACGTGTTAAATAGCCATATTACGTGCTTTAGGGCATATTTTGAATCCTTCTCACATGCAATACAAAGTTTATAAATACTGTTCTTCAGGGAATTGGCAGACATTCACCTATATTTTCATGGGTTAGCAAAAAAAAATTGCTACCGGAACGTTTAACGGCTTATTTACACTGACGAAAATAGTCGTAAACACACTGTAACGTGTTAAATCACCATATTACAGGCTTTAGGGCATAGTTTGAATCTCTCTCACACGCAATACAAAACGTTATAGATACTGTTCTTCAGGGAATTGGCAGACATTCACCTATATTTTCATGGGTTAGCAAAAAAAAATTGCTACCGGAACGTTTAACGGCTTATTTACACTGACGAAAATGGTCGTAAACACACTGAAACGTGTTAAATCGCCATATTACGTGCTTTGGGGCATATTTTGAATCCTTCTCACACGCAATACAAAAGTTTATAAATACTGTTCTTCAGGGAATTGGCAGACATTCACCTATATTTTCATGGGTTAGCAAAAAAAAATTGCTACCGGAACGTTTAACGGCTTATTTACACTGACGAAAATGGTCGTAAACACACTGAAACGTGTTAAATTGCCACGACCATTTTCGTTAGTGTAAATAAGCGTTAAACGTTCCGGTAGCAATTTTTTTTTGCTAACCCATGAAAATATAGGTGAATGTCTGCCAATTCCCTGAAGAACAGTATTTATAAACTTTTGTATTGCGTGTGAGAAGGATTCAAAATATGCCCCAAAGCACGTAATATGGCGATTTAACACGTTTCAGTGTGTTTACGACCATTTTCGTCAGTGTAAATAAGCCGTTAAACGTTCCGGTAGCAATTTTTTTTTGCTAACCCATGAAAATATAGGTGAATGTCTGCCAATTCCCTGAAGAACAGTATTTATAACATTTTGTATTGCGTGTGAGAGAGATTCAAACTATGTCCTAAAGCCTGTAATATGGTGATTTAACACGTTACAGTGTGTTTACGACCATTTTCGTCAGTGTAAATAAGCCGTTAAACGTTCCGGTAGCAATTTTTTTTTGCTAACCCATAAATATATAGGTGAATGTCTGCCAATTCCCTGAAGAATAGTATTTATAAACTTTTGTATTGCGTGTGAGAGAGATTCAAACTATGCCCTAAAGCCCGTAATATGGTGATTTAACACGTTACAGTGTGTTTACGACCATTTTCGTCAGTGTAAATAAGCCGTTAAACGTTCCGGTAGCAATTTTTTTTTGCTAATCCATGAAAATATAGGTGAATGTCTGCCAATTCCCTGAAGAACAGTATTTATAACATTTTGTATTGCATGTGAGAGAGATTCAAACTATGCCCTAAAGCACGTAATATGGCTATTTAACACGTTTCAGTGTGTTTACGACCATTTTCGTCAGTGTAAATAAGCCATTAAACGTTCCGGTAGCAATTTTTTTTTGCTAACCCATGAAAATATAGGTAAAGGTCTGCCAATTCCCTGAAGAACAGTATTTATAAACTTTTATATTGCGTGTGAGAGAGATTCGAAATATGCCCTAAAGCCAATTATATGGCAATTTTGAGCATTTTGGGTTGTTTACGACCATTTTCGTTAGCGTAATTAAGCCATTAAACGTTCCGGTAGCAACATTTCTTTGGTAACCCCTGAAAATATAGGTAAATATCTGTAAGTACACAAAAATTGGTGAAGATCCCGATTGGACTTCGGGTGACCTTTGACCTTGAACTTGGTGCATTTTTGAAAAATCCAAACTTTGAGGGCGCTTTACTCGAAAACGACTTGACCAATCACGCTCATTTTTTTAAAAATCTGTAAAGGAAGTGAAGGTCTTTAATACTTTAACAGATTAGAGAAAAATATCTAGTAATTTTTAAGCTATGGGCATCCAAACATGCTTTTAAAAAAATTAATTTTTCGCTTAAAGCCATTTTCGGTGACCTCGTACGCGAAAACGAAAACTCGACCCGCGACATAATGAATACATCTTGTAGAGATGACAAAGTTCTTCCAATTTCCAGACAATGAGAGCTCTGGCTTTTCAATTTTAGCTACAGCAGATAATCAAAAATGGCCAAAATTTTAAAGAAGAAACGGTTTGACCGCGCATTGGTTGCTAGGTGTGGCCGTAACTTAGCAACCAAATAACTTCGGGGCAAAAAATTTCGAGGGTTTTCCGTCAGACACTTGGGGGAACAATTGGTGCGAATTTTAGCAAAATCGAAGGGGGTCGGGTGACAAAATGTCTGAAAATTGGTTGATTTGACGTGGATTGACCCAAATGTAAAACATTTAATTTTTAATTCTTACCAAAGATTGGGGCCAAGAAAGTGGGCTGGGAAGTTGGGCCTGATGAACAGAGAGAGGTACATGATGTATGATCTTGGATCAGAACTTCCAATAGGCCAGCAATTCAGCCACTATCAAGCTTGTATTTCTGTCAAGAAAAAAATACAAATGTTACACTTACAATGTTAACATTAATAACCAGAACGTCAATGACGTAGCGCTCATCCGGCATCTCGCAACATCAAATATCGCAAATTTCATGTGGTACTCTTTTCAACTGGTCAAAAAATAAAAATGTGATGCCCTGGAAGGGACATAAAAATTAATTTAAAAAAAAATAGAGTGAAAAAAATATAAATTTGACGCCCCAGAAGGGACATAAAAAACAAAAATTATTTTAAAAAATTAAAAAAATAAATAAATAAAATAAAATAAATAAATAAATAATAAAAATAAATAAATAAATAAATAAATAAATAAATAAATAAATAAATAAATAAATAAATAAATAAAAAATTACCATAATTAATTAATGGAGACAAATTTCAAAATTCTGTGTAGAAGTTTAGTGTACCAAAGTTAGCTCTACCAGATAAAGCAAACCAAATCAAAATCGGTCGAGAAATGAAGGAGAAGAAGCATTTTTTGTGATATTTTGGAATAAATTTGCATAAATTACCATAATTAATTAATGGAGAAAAATTTCAAAATTCTGTGTAGAAGTTTAGTGTACCAAAGTTAGCTCTACCAGATAAAGCAAACCAAATCAAAATCGGTCAAGAAATGAAGGAGAAGAAGCATTTTTTGTGATTTCGAATAAATTTGCATAAATTAGCATATATAATGAAGTTCACGATTCTGTGTAGAAGTTTTAAATCCCCCTCCTAGCCCTATCTTATGAAACAATCAGAATCAAAATCGGTTGAAAAATAACGAAGAAGAAGCATTTTGAAAACTGTGGACGGACGGACGGACGGACGGACGGAAGACGGATGCCACGCCATGGCATAAGCTCATCGGGCCCTTCGGGCCGGATGAGCTAAAAATGGGCAGTTACGTATATTTTCAGTCAATATCAATATCTGTAATACATAAATAGATAAATCTATACACAATCAGATGAATCAAACAAAATACAAGTTATGTTCTGCATGTCAAGTGCAATGATTAATGTTATAATTTGATTTAGTTCCAAGTAGCATAGTTCTGTAAGAATGGATGGACAGATCTACAAAGAAAAAGTTAAACAAGTTAAATATCTAATGTCCAATGTACAGATGTTGTAGAAGACATTCCATGCCCAATAAACTTCCTTTAACTTAAATCAATTTTTGTGCAGGCAAGCTTAAAAAGTAGTCCCTGATATACATATCATTGTTTTCCCTGCTTACCTGTGGCCGATCTGCTCTCCCAAATATGTCATCATAATTTTCGCTGACAAAATTAGCAAGAATCTTGATATCTTCTGTAGAAAGATTTGATTTTCGGCTTGATTCCTGTAAATTGAATGAGATAATAGAACAATAAAAATACACATCAGAATTTCAATAATTTATGACTGAAATAAAACTAGCATTGTATGTTGTCTAATGATCATATCTGTTAAAATTCTCAAATAGGAATTAAATGTGTACTAGTACTTCCGTCTACTACTAGTACTACTTCAACTTGTACGTTATTTTAGGATTTAGTGTATTGAATTAGTTTTGTTCGCTTACTTCAGTCAACGCATCAAGCTAGTTGTGTATGACTATCCTGCATGGGAGTGCACATGCACTCGCCGTTTTTTTAAAGTGACAAACTGTCACTGGTATATAATCTCAACTACCTGGGGAGCATACTAGCCGTGCGCGTGCTGCCACTGATATGATAGTGCAAAGGCTAATTAACACAACGTCACAAGTCGCGATACGACTTGGAGAGAAGTCGAGGTGGTGCAGAAATCACGTATTTTGATTTGGAATGGAGCGAAAAATTGTCATTTTTATCTAGCGCCAAGTTACACTTTACATCACATAACAATTAACATTGTGTATTAGGCCCCACCACTGCATGCTATACCATTATAACATATAAACCTAACCCTTATTTAGTGGCTATACTCGTGGCATATCAATTTATAATAATATTAAAATGATTAATTATTAGCATAATTTAGGCTGGCGTTCTGCAAACTCACGACAGCGACACAAAGGTCAAAGTCTTTGACAAGGGCAAGGCTTGTAATTGTAGACCAGAGACAGTCTACCATATCATGGCTGCAAGTTATGACAAAGAAAGGTGTTAAATTTTAGAGTTTAGTCTTACTCGAGTAAGATCAAGGGCAAGGACAAGGTCAAGGAGTGAAGGAGGTTTAATGTTATTTCGCGTTTATAGCCAGGGAGACGGGGTTTTGGACATAGTAGCCACCGCAGAGTTTCGGCGGGGTGCGATCTCGATAACCGCTCTAGTGCAATTCACGCAATAATTCTCGTGAAACAAATCGAAGGGTTTCATTGAAATATAACAATTTTCTACATAGTTTGTCAACAAATAATATGTAAGGTTGATAACAATGACATATAATAGCTGAATAACATAGCATGCAAACTCACAATCACACATTAAACACAAAATAAGATAAAAACTTACGGCCATCATTTGGTTCTTGCAGGCTTCTTGCTGTATTGGCAGATTTCAGGCTCGTCCATAATTAGATTAAAACAATTATTTTCGATGACAAGTTGTCATGAGCTTCGTGAAACGCATTTTTATGGACGATGACAACTTGTCATGATGACAATTGAAATTTGTCATGATGACAAATTTGTCACGATGACAAATAATTTCTTTGTGAAACACCCTCCGGATGCGATGTATGGTACACTTACGTACACATAATATGGTCCACATAATGCACCTGGAACATTTCCGGGCCTACTATAGGTCCATGCATTGCATAATACACACATTCCTAACTGTCGCGCCCGGTCCGCATAATGCACGTATAGAACATTTCCGGTCCCTGAAAGTACGGTCTAAATTGTGCCCGCGACCGGTCCCTGAAATTCACCCTTGGTGCGTATGTGTGTGTGTGTGTGTGTGTGTGTGTGTGCACGCGTGTGTGTTTGTGTGTGTGATTGGGTTCGGTCGTATGTTAATGGTCGAAGTCCTATAGGTCCTAAATATTTGAAGGCCACTGTAAAATGTTTTCTTTGTCCCTCAGGAAAGTAATTTGGTTTGAGTTTTACACATGCCCTGAATGGAACAGTCCGAGATTTTGTCACCGCGGATTTGACTGCAACCCTGGTTGCACTCCTCGTTTTCGCAACAAAAAAAATTGCAACCCGGTTAGTATCACGTGTCCGCCCGGGTAGTAGAGCAACCTGTCCGAAAAAGACCGAAATGCTTAATCTGCTCACCCTTACAAAAAAAAACCATGGTAATACCATGGTTTTCATGGTATTACCATGGTATTACCATGGTACACATGGTATTACCATGGTATTACCATGGTACACATGGTAGTACCATGGTACACATGATTATACCATGGTAATACCATGGTAGTACCATGGTACTACCATGTGTACCATGGTAGTACCATGGTACACATGGTAGTACCATGGTAGTCATGGTACTACCATGGTACTACCATGTGTACCATGGTACTACCATGGTACTACCATGTGTACCATGGTACTACCATGGTACTACCATGTGTACCATGGTACTACCATGGTACTACCATGGTACTACCATGTGTACCATGGTACTACCATGGTACTACTATGGCTACCATGGTACTACCATGGTACTACCATGTGTACCACGGTACTACCATGGTACTACCATGTGTACCACGGTACTACCATGGTACTACCATGTGTACCATATGGTACTTCCATGATAACCACAGGGGCCGCGGAAAGGTTTTGAAAGTGGGGGGGGGGGGGGGGGGGCTGACCTCATTTGGCCTGTTACTATAGTTATTATTTTGTGCTTATGTATTTCTTTGTTTTAAGCCAAAAAGTGGGGGGCTGCAGCCCCCCCCCCCCCCCCCATCCCCCCTCCCGGCTCCGCGGCCCCTGAACCACGACATTTTCATGGTAATACCATAATTAATACCATATATGGCACAAATCAGTGACCGACAACCCTATGGTATTAATTACATTATATTCTATTTCACCATCTGTATTTAATTAGCTATAATAATAGAAATAGGATGCAAATTACATTTCTTATATGTTATACTGTTCTCTGCATATCTCACCAGGCGCGCCAGGCAATCTGCACACTTTCTAGGTACAATATGCATGTACCCCCTCGCCCCCCCCCCCCCCCCCCCCCCCCCCTAGGCCCTCAGGTTAGGCAAGTCAGCAATGGTTCTGATTGGCCCAATATTGAGGGACCCATTTGAACAAGCGGCGGCAGCCATTGCATATTATGCAGGCCAAGCAATATGCATACAATGAACGGCATGCTGCAGTAAGCTCTGTAGGTACCGTATGCACAGACTGCATGTATACACGCAGTTCTAGCTACAGCTGTGTATGACATCCATTGTGGTGCTACATGCAGTGCAGTGCAATATCCGTTGTAGTGTCTTTGATATTAGTGCGTGCAAAAGAGGTGTAGCTGTACCCTATATATTACAATTCAACAAGCTAGCTGAGGCCAGGGGAAATGTGTATTATAAGCATGGAGAGTGGAGGACTAGACTAATTGCAGTTGCATGGACATGATGGAGGATGAATTCAAATATGAGTAGCATAATTCCCAGAAAAAACTGTTGGTAAGTATTATATAAATATGCTTACAATACATGTAGCTTACAAATGTGATGTGATGTGACAGTGATGTGATGTGATGTGATATGATTATGATGTGATATGATGATGTGATGTGATGTGGGTGATTTGATGCTAGTAATATATTACTAAACATGCTAAAGAGTAAAGACTAAAGAGTCATTCTCTGTCATATGGACTATGGTCATCATGGACATGGTCATTGCAAATGAAAACAAATATGATTGAGTGACATACACATTGCCATTGGCATCCCATTACTGTAATACATCAAAATGTCATTCTTTACTCACACATCAACGAAATGGCGAAAGTTCTGATGTGGTTATCAGATTTGAGATTATCATTTTATAATTTGAGATATCGCCTTCAAAGACAAAGTCACGTATTGTTTTTATTTGCTGTCCCATATCGCGTATCGTGGTGTTCATTGAAAACAGAACACCTCCAGACTAGTACAGTAGTACTAGTACTCCCATTGACAATGCACACATCTCACAATTTCTAGTGCGATGTTGGCATCATTTCACAATAGACATATCGGACAATCTACACATCATTTCACTTAAAAACTTCAGCCTGTGCACATTCTAAGTTTAGCACGCAAGTATCAGGTGTGCGATTTGTCACAACACACACAAACATAGTTGTCGCAGGATGCAATTACTTTAGTCAAGCCTCCACACTAAAAAATGTTTCTTCTTGCCCGTTTAGGCAAGCAGAATCATAACTTTTTTAACTTTTACTTGCCCGAAAAGAAAATGTACTTGCCCTATTACTTCTAGATGTGATTTATTACACATTAGATTTTCATTATTCTCTCCTAGTTGAGCAAAAATTTAGTTGCCCAGTTGGGCAACCAAACTAGACCATTTATGAAACTTCACTTGCCCGACATCAATTTTTACTTGCCCCGGGCAACAGGGCAAGTGGTAGTGTCGAACCCTGCTTTAGTACAAGTTAACATTTCAATAACAATGATTTATCACTGTCATGTAAAAAATTGTAAATGCATGTCTTTACTGTTTGTCTTTTATATGCTGTGCATTTTTTTAAAATAAAATGGTGAGATACTTATAATATTCTCTTGATTTCTCTTTGTCATACAATGTACAGGGATGCACTTTCACCATTGAAAGCACCTCTACATCAGATGATAACGAGAGAGAAGTCATAACTGCCGTCGAGACGTGTCATAGAGCGGTCAAAGCACAACTTGAGCTGATTATCTGCATGAGAAAGACAAGCTAGGGGTCAAGCCAAGCGACTGAAGTTGAGCCTTAAATTCCTGAAAAACAATTGAATGTGAAAACCTCTGTTAATGTATACACGTTAGAGTACATGATAGGTACGGCTGTTCCTTTCGCCTTCTCCAGCAGGCTGCATGGAAGTCTCCCAGCTGCTCGTTATACAATCATAACTGACACGGTGCCTGATTTACCATTGGGAGCTTGCCTCCAGTCACAGGCCACAGCGCACCAATAGCTTCAGCGAATCACCCACGTCGAGCGCAATCCATTGTAGCTCGTCTGAACGTACAACTTTTAAAGCACGGCCCATACAACATCAAGCGACCCACTGAGCGCTTTGCATGGTCAACGGCTTCGATCTACTTTTCTTCTACTTTGGCCTCCGACAGGGAGCGACCCACTGCCTCTGCCAAGCACCACAAATCGTTACCTTCTCTTCTTGACGGCGAACATCAACTCCATTATCACGAGTGTCGATCAGCGTCGACGACGCATACTTAACAAGTTTACAGCTCTTCAGCCACGACAACAAAGTCTTGTGGAGTGTGTGACTCAACTGGCAATGTAATTTGGAGTGATGAAAATCCTTGTGCCGTGGAAAATCCTGCATGATGCGGATTCACGCTGCGCGCTTGGAGGGTTGAGCGCATGTGATGGAAAAATACTGAGTCACATCAAATTGGTAATGACCGGTTTACCCATCGAAGGTTAAGGTCACGATAACATGAATACAATAAAGGCGAGAGTACTCTGCATGAATTGTAAATTACAATTTTCCTTGCACCTAGCAGAAGAGGACCAGTATAGCTGTTGTGAACGCCAGATTAGAACAGGAGTTGGCTAAACTGGTCACACCATATTTGGCCAAAAATTGGTAAGATTGCATTTGAACAGGGATGCCAGTCTTCAGGCAAAAGCCTGAATTTCAGGCCCTGGGCACCTTCACATTCAGGCTCAATTGTACCATTTTGCATACAAACAAGGTACAAAGACTACATTTTCAGGCTCTCGACTTGCAGGTCACTGGCATCCCTGATTTGAAGGAGTCTGCTATTTGGTTGCCTAGTCAGTGATAGGTTTTCAGGCCATGGCCAATGGAAAATCATGGAAAATCAGATCATGTATCAAAACTGATTGATGCGTGAAGAACATAGATTGTGCAACTTCTTATAAAAAAAGTCCATCCAGTTGAACATGTGTGAATTAAGAAGCAAATATTGATTACAATTCCTTGTAAGTATACATGCATGTGTCTGTCTACTTGAGCAGTAGACCTATGTACAATGTACTTTGTCAAGTATTGAGGTGGTAAATGGTAATCTTCCATGCCTTTTTGGTGGTAAACATTAATGTCATGGCCCAAAGAGGGCTTTATACAGACATACCATTGAACCTACATCTCCCATCTCTCTACCTACATGTAATGTTATTTCTATGAAACATGTAGATTGTTCCAATACTGTTTCATTAACTTAAGATTTTTATCAGAAGTGATGATTGAGATTCAATCATTTACAGAGTTTTCTTATTCTTCTAAATAATATATATATTGGTTTGAAAGAGTGAAAAATGATCACATGAATACATGCAGTTCATTTTATCCCATACTGCCCATTGATTTTGACGACAAATACAAAGCATTCAGAAGCGCTTTTCATGTAATTCATGAATATTTGCAAACCTGGGGGACTTTTGCGAAGGCAAAACCTTGTGAAAAAGTATGTAAAGCTCTACGTGATATTGGCTAAATTTTACTTTAATGTTTGATTGCACTCAATAAAAATTGATGTATTAATATAAGGTTGTTAAATATTAAATAATAATAATTTTTGTAGTTATGTAGGATGCCTGATACAAATGATTTCAAATAACAGGGGAGCCTCATCCTCATTTGTCTTTGTACACTTTTCAAGGGTGCAAAGACTGATGAAAAACTGCATATAACTGCACATTATTATCTAAGTGTGTATTTTTTTTATCAACGGGTTAAATTTAGCCTGTGTTAAACTTAACCCATCACTTTATGGAGAGCCGCAATGCAAATAATCCACAGGTAAATGTGTGCTTGTTGCTACATGTAGATGTGCGCTTATCCTTGTCAAACGCCGTAATGTACAAAACCTATGATTTAACCATTGCGCGTGACGCATATTTTTTACGCCTACTGGCAAGCAGATTTTTAAAAATGTGTAAGAAAACTGACGATTATCGTCGATTTTTTCTGATTTATTTCACTATTCATCTATATGATATGGTCTCGTCTCAGGGAAACCTCCATACCACTGCTGTCAAAACCAAATGTAGAATGCGTTTATTGAATTGATTACAAAATCAAGAAAATGCCAAGGAGACTGGTTGCAAAGCATCAATTACCCGGTTTTCCATAAGACACCGAGTTAAATTAAACCCACTTGTTCCTTAAAACGACGCAAATGACATGTTTTAGCACCATGCTGAATTTAACCTTTGATAATAATTCCACCCTAACAGTTTGTCCTACTGTACATAGCTCTTTCAAGTCAAATTTTTCACATGTATTAGTATGTAGGGAAAGTGGGCATTCAAAAAGCTATGAAAGTATCATGCAACATATCATAGAGAGTTCTTTATATTTTTGTTTGAAATAACTTGCATGAGTGCAGTATGACTTTAAATCCAAACCTTTACAATTGGAACTTCTTCTATTCAATTGTGATGTATGTTTTGTAGAAAATAACTCTGATAGATGATGCATGTTTTGCGAATTTCATTTGGAGAACGAAAATTGAAGTACAATCATGTTCATATGTCTTATAAATGTTGGAACTTACCATGACATGTGAATGCACATATATCATCCAGATCTCAAAAGTTTGTTAAACTTGGAAGTATTACAAAATAATGTCCATCTACAGATGTTGCCATTCTAATAAATGTTTTTAATGCAATGTACACACATTACTAGTATTTCAGTCCTTTCAAACTGTCATGTATAAAGTGCATAATGATGATTTTGGAATGTATTTTGAACATTGTTGATTGATTGATTGATTGTTTATGTTTTTTGATTGCTTGGTACTGCTGATAGTGTAATTAACAATTGTATGTTCTAAAGAAATACCATGGTATTACTATAGTACTACCACGGTACTGTATACCGTGGTAGAACCATGATAGTACCACGGTATATTACTGTAGAGGAACATGGTATTGTAGTACCATGGTAGTACCACGGTATAGTACCGTGGTAGTACCACGGTATAGTAGCATGATGGTAGTACCACGGTATAGTACCGTGGTAGTACCACGGTATGGTAGTACCATGGTATAGTACCGTGGTAGTACCACGGTATGGTAGTACCACGGTATAGTACCGTGGTAGTACCACGGTATGGTAGTACCATGGTATAGTACCGTGGTAGTACCACGGTATGGTAGTACCACGGTATAGTACCGTGGTAGTACCACGGTATGGTAGTACCACGGTATAGTACCGTGGTAGTACCACGGTATGGTAGTACCATGGTATAGTACCGTGGTAGTACCACGGTATAGTACCATGGTAGTACCACGGTATAGTACCGTGGTAGTACCACGGTATGGTAGTACCACGGTATAGTACCGTGGTAGTACCACGGTATGGTAGTACCACGGTATAGTACCATGGTACTACCACGGTACTATATCGTAGTACTACCATGGTACTACCACTGTATTACCATACCATGGTACTACCACGGTACTATACCGTGGTACTACCACGGTACTACCTACCATGGTACTTCCACGGACCAACAAAACCACGATATTACCAT
>JBAMJV010008734.1:85000-145000 GCA_037951105.1 Echinarachnius parma
TACTGTCAAGGGTTTGTGGTTTTAAGCTATACACAAAAAATAAGGCAACTATAGAATAGTATATAAAGTTATAAAATAACACAATTTAATATTTAATTTCAAACTTCCAACACAGTCAGTATCAATTAAAATGTATACATCAAGAATCATAAAACAAATAAATTAGGCATATATAAATCTATAATTAAAGTAAAAACTATGCGTGTAGCCACTGATAATATTCACTGTGAATTTAATTTCATTGCCATAGATATACCCCAAAAAGGAGAAATACTAAAATACCATAAAACCTTTGCGTAGTGCAATATTTAATAAGTAAGTAAAAGTAATGTATAATATAATTACATACAAAACCCACTTGTTATACGCGTAATAAGAAACAAAAAAAAACAAAAACTAAGGACAAAACCAAACTAGATAAATAAGTAATACAAAAAAATAAATAAATAAATAAAAGAAATACTTAAATGGCCATATAGCTATGAAGCCTAACAAAAGTCCCGCGGTCTATTTTTGAAGATGATCTGCTGATTATGCGAAAGTTTACATGCTGACTGATGAGATAATGATGAGGTGGTTGCCGCCACGTCCCAGACGTGGCTCCTGACGTTGTTTCTGTGCGCTGATTTGCTGACAATCAATCGCGTGATGATGGTGGCCGATCCTGATCGATCACAAGTACTCTGTCGTAAGCCGACACCACTGTCGAGGCCGGCGGGAGTTCTAAAGGGCTGGCTCCCCTAACTCCGGCGGAAAATGGAGGTCCCGGATACGGCTGTAATATGTAAACAATTCACCAAAAGTTCCCCAGTAATTCACATAAAATATTATTTCAAACATATATATATAAAGGCATTGAATTAATAATTCAGGGTCAAATCGAAAGAGAAACACAAACAAACTGTCTCACTTAATTAAATAAAACTTATTCACACGTTCTTAACCCGTTAATTCCATATTTATTAAAACAATACAAACATAGAAAGACTTCCTTAGAATTCATTTATATACCTTTCAATTATCAATCCAATATAGGAAATTCCATCTAACCATAAAATTGCACCATTTAATCTTTGTAAGGCAAGCGTAAGTTTAATATCGTTCTCCATGTTACTATCGATATAGTCATTTCAATCGAATAATTCATAATAAAACTAGTATCGATAGTGAGATATACGTATCGATATATAAAAATAAAACACTGCACTTTCAACCTATCTACAACAACCATTAATACAACACAATACAACACATATCAAAACAAAATCATATTACACATTTTGCCCAACCCTATTCTTCACCCCCCTTAATCAACTATGATCCAAAACGCTGTCCCAATTTTGGTTCCTAACTTTTAATAACCAGAATGAAAAGAGCAAATATAAATAATATAAATGTAACACCTCAATTAATTACATTTAAAATATAAATTAATCACTTCAAAAATGGCACCCTTAGCGTGACATATTAAAGTGTAATGTTTACGAATAATCTTCCAGGGTTATAAAACAATACCAAACACACACATACATAAATGTTCGTATGTACTTACTACTATATCCTGTATCCGGGTAAGAGCGAGGAAGGTGCCAACGAGGATCTCTCTGCTGGTTATCGCCTTGAAATGCTGAATATTTATTTACTAAAATTCTAGACCTCACTGTCATATTAGCTCCATTAAATATTCCAACTGCATTTACAATACCAGGCAAACTAATAATTTTCACTCGTAATCCCGACACCTGCTCTCCGTTCCAACTCAAAATCGTATCTGCCTAATTTTCTCTCTACCCAGCTTTTAATTGATTCTCCAAAACCGCGCCCCGGGTCACATGTGTTTGTCACCGCCAAATCTTTTTTTAAATCACGTTGCCCTCTGTCGACGGTGTCCCAAATAAATCGTCTTATTTATTTTTCACTTGTGACATGTACTTAGAACTGTTATTTCCAGCAATGAATTAAAGTAGGTAGATGCTTGATGTCAGTAATGTTATTTCCAAGTCTCTGCCTTCCCCTAATCTAATATCAAGCAACATTTCGATATAACCGTGCAATTTTTGGATGATGCCCATTACCCAAGAAAACAGTTAAAACAATTTAATTTTCTTAGCTTTTAACAGGATACTGTCCGTAATTTGCTAGCCAAAAATGATTGAGCTACACACGGGCGGAGCGAGTTATGTAATACCTATTCAACTGGGGGGGATGAATGAATAGATCACCCCCCCACTTGAATGGGTATCATTGTCATGTCTACGCCCGTGGAGCTACATAATATAGTCACCTAGTTAGAACTGCATGTAACTGACTTGCCTCAATCGAACATCAAGCAACATTTTGTTACAGCAGTGCAGTTTATTGATACTGCCTTTATAGCGCAGGAAAAGGGTAAAGAAAATTGATTTAATTGTCTTAGTTTTAAACATAATGTTCGTAATTTGCTAGCCAACATTATGAGCTCCATTTACATTCATACCGTAGTAAGAACTGCACATGTAACTGACTTGCCCCAAATATGGATGATCAATGCCTTCCCACAGGAAAATGGTAAAACAAATTTTTGTTCTAAGCCTCAAAACTTGATTTTAACAAGTTGTTCTTCTGACACATCGCATTGATTGAGAGAAGTCAGATACATGGAAATACCAGTTCAAACCAGTTCCAACAAGTTCCAACCAGTTCCAACCAGTTCCATTGTTTTGTTTTTTCTCCCTTTTCAGGCAAGGTGCTGGTGCATTGTGTCCAGGGTTTTAGCCGCTCCGCATCTGTTGCCATGGCCTACTTGATGATGCGCAGAGGGATGGACGTAAGGGAAGCAGCGAAAACCGTTCGCAGCAAGAGGGAAGTGTGTCCAAACAGCGGGTTTATGAAACAACTCTGCGCCCTGAATGATGAACTACAAAAGTCATCATGATTAATATATAGATACATGTAGATAGATATACTAGTACTTTATTTGTTGTTTAAACATGTTAAATGATACAAAGAAATGTGTCAATCCATTGGCAGGAGAAAAAAATAATTACAGTGGATTTATGAAACAGCTTTGGCCGCTTAATGAAGAACTACTTTACAGAAGTCATCGTGATAGATAGATAATGAGAGTCAATATGGGGCCTAAGATTTCGATCCGAGCAGAATCTTCTTCAGAGGCTAAATGACGATGATAGAACATGTAAGAACATAGAGATGTCATATTATATAGACATATATGCGTACACATGTAGACAGCTGAGAAAGGAGGTGGAGACATGGAACGATGGAGCCCAGGGGGGGGGGGGGGGGGGTCACTCTTATACAAAAGTGCTACCCACCCGTGTCCATCAACCTCTGAAATGGACCTTAACGTTAAAACTTGTGCACCTGAAATGAATTACCCTTTTTGTTGGTTTTTTTCTAACGAGTGCTGAAAACCAACTCTTTTTAAGGAAAACGTCGACGACGCCGTATAGCTGAAAATGATACCATTTCGACGCTTTTTTTGAACGCAGGTGCGTAGCCAGACATGTTGGGAGTGGCTGAGAGTGGCCAATAAAACTTGGCTGGGATTAGAGGGAATACGCACACAGAACAGTGAGCACAAAATTGTTTATGATCGGTTTATTATGAACCATTGTCTTTCATTTGAATTTATATATTTGCATTTTTTTTTGTACCAACAAATTCTTATACACCATGACAGTACCAAAGGATTTGTAATTTGTGTTGTATGTCTTGTAATAATTCAGGGCTCGACACTAGCACCTGCCCTATTGCCCGGGGCAAGTCACTAGCACCTGCCCTATTGCCCGGGGCAAGTCACTAGCACCTGCCCTATTGCCCGGGGCAAGTCACTAGCACCTGCCCTATTGCCCGGGGCAAGTCACTAGCACCTGCCCTATTGCCCGGGGCAAGTCAAATTTGATGTCGGGCCTAGTTTGGTTGCCTAGTTATTGGTCAACTGTGAGAGAATAAAGATGAATACCAGTTTTGGGAAAGTAGCCGAAAACATCTATATTGATCAATATTGTTGAATAAGTATTTAAATAGGGCTTGTGTGGTAAAATCCGAACCTAAGCATCGTTAAATACAGAAATATCGGAAGAAATCCAATACCCGCCCGTGAAATGTATAAATCCACCGCCCGTTGGACTGGAAATATCGACAAGCTGGGGACAAGCCCGCATAGCGAACACATCGGGTAACGCACACGGTCATTTGCACGTAGCGTATGCGCGATTCCGCGTTGGCGATATCAGTCCGCAACAGATAAATTTATAGTTTTGCAAATATATCAATTAGTAGGCGGTTTCTTGGCCAAATTTGTATAATCCCATATTACTTATTAGTAAAACTATATTCTTTCACATGGTTGGTAATAAGAGCGTACATTTCATTTTTATGGGGTGGGCGTTTTCCACTACTGTCATTCACCTTTAACCATGCTGTGAAGGGGATCCAAATATATAGACGGTGCCCCTAGGCTTTTTCATTGCTCGGAAAGGGCTCCCGAACATAAGGACGGAGCCCCCAGTAATCTGAGGGGGTCCCAAACGAGATGAGCGGTGCCCCAAGCTTCGGGTATGTTTTTAGGGGGCTCTAACAAATAAGGACGGAGCCCCTATTTTTTGAGTGGGTCCATAAAGCGATGGGCGGTGCCCCCAAGCTTCGGGTATGCTCAAAGGGGGCTACAAATAGATAGGCAGAGCCCCCGGTCTTTTACGAGCCCCCCCCCCCCCCCCCCCCCCCCCCTCAAGTAAAGAAACAATTTAGGGTGGAGGCTTGAATAGTTTTGATTTGTTAAAATTGTGTTGTATAACCTAATGTATAACTAAATGTACATCAGCATGGGCATCTATAGGGGAACATAATCATGTGACCAGCTATAGCAAAACCTGGCGCTTGTCGGTAATTCCATGTTTAGAAGAAATGGGCTTTTTAAGTTCACACAATGTGTAAAAGACCTATTTTACAATCATATCTTTGCCAATTATTGACCAATTAGTTAGAACAAAGCATCAAATGAAAGCTTGTGATGAGGCCTTTGCCCGGGGGGGGGGGGGGGGGGGGCACTCATGTATAATGTAAGACGGGTATGTGCCGCTTAAAAGACCCCCGTTTTCACACCCGATTGCCGCTCTAAAGATATCCGATTTTCAAAAATTGCCGCTCCGTAGACCCCCGGAATGACTTGGCTAGGTAGTTGAGTAGCGCCAAGTCCAATATTCTTCTTCTAGTCAGCTCCTTGGACCACCATTTGAGCCTTTTTGAGGGTTTCCGTAGGTCTATGGGAGCTCCAAGTCTATGTATTTTGTAGTTTTCGTCTGCTCCTTAGACCCCTTAACTCCCGTTTCAGGGTTTTTGTAGCTCCAAAGACCCTATATTTTTTGCTTGTAGTCAGCTCTTAAGACCCCCATTTCAGAGTTCCGTGCGGCACACCCCCGTCAAAAAATAATTTGAGTGCCCCCCCTGGGGGCCTTTGTAATGGTATGAAAATCTTCATTTTGATTTTTATATTCTCAGAGGTATTTTGCCCTAATAGTTTTCCTTCTTGCTTTATCAGCTGACAAGCAAACAAAAAAGAAAATGAAAACATGTTTTTGATAAATTGGTCCGAAAATAACACGATTTTTCCCGAACATGAGACGATTTCTGATGAAAATAAGTAGTCTTTGCCAGAATGTAACATGAGTTTCCCCGAATACATGACAGTTTGCCTGAATAATTATGACAAGATTTTGCCTGAATATGATATGGTTTTGCCTGATATGGCTGTTTTTAAAACTCCAGTGGGGGGGGGGGGGGGGGGGGGGGGGGCTGCACTCCCCCTGTCTCCTATGCCTATGTATAACAGTAAACATTTTTTATTGGGTTCATTATGTCTTTCATTTGATGTACATTTCTTACTTATGCAAATACTAATGCACATAATATTATGTGTGCATCAAAAGTGATATATTAAATATACTTAAATATTCAATTTACATTAAATGTTGTCCGTTTGTTTGTCGAAGATGTTTATATATATTATAATGATGATTTTGATGGTGATATGATGATAAATATGACAACAACAATGATGATGATGATGAGTGTGGTGATGATAGTAATGATTATGATTTTTAAATTGATGATGATGATAATGGTGATGATGGTGATGATGGTGATGGTGATGATGATGAATTTCACAACCCTTTGCAAAATGTGGGTATCTATTTGATATCACAAAACAGTAACAAAACATATATAATTATGTGTTGTTCTTTGCCTGGTGGTCCCCTTTAACCCTAATCCCACTGGGGGGGGGGGGGGGGGGGGGGGCATTTTGGCCCCCCCCCTGTCGTTTTTTTCGACGTGCATCTAGACCGATTGGAATTTCACGTTCAAACTTCTTGACTTTTTTCTCTCAAGTCTCCCGTACGTTTTGATATATAATTCACCCCGGTCGGACATGTATAACTGATTTTAGAGGTCGATAATTGCTCGACCGTCACAAAGAAATGCAATTTTTGTACAGGTTTCTATGTAATTCCTACATCCGATGCCATGTAAACTCCAAATCTGTTATAATTGTTACATTGAATTATAATTTGGATTATTTCTTTGTTATTAGTTTAATTCATACACTTCAGAGATAAATTCTTCTAAAAAAAAAAAAAAAAACACAATAAAAACAATAAAATACATAAGAATGAAAACAATGTGCCAAATCTGGGAATACTAATTTGCATTTTTATGCAAATTAGTGATATATTTTATTACCATAAAAAACGGATTTGATGAATTACCTCATTTGAAAGTATTTTTACCTGAAAACCTGAATAAATCATGTAATTTCTCTTGATTTTAGATGAAAATCCCAATTTTCCCCCAAATTCGTCAAAAATTTGCATATTCAAAATGTTAATTAATTAAAAAAAAAATATTAATGGTCCAATTTTTTTTTGTCTTCAAATTATTATTCTACTAGACTAGTTTTACGTATGTGCCAATTTTCGAGTCAATCGGTCCATTCGTTGCCGAGATTTGAGGGGGGGGGGGGGCCAAAATGGCCCCCCCCCCCCCCCCCCCCCAGTGGACTCAAGTGATCAAAATAACCCAGTGGGATTAGGGTTAAGAAGTTCAGTTCAGAATCGTTACAAAAACAATTAGATTTCTTTAGTCTTTAGTACAGTGTACACCATTGTGTTGGTTTGGATCCCAGGCAGGTACATGTATTTGAATTGAAATTTACTCTAGCTGTCCTTTTCTACTCTCATGACAGAAAACCCAAACCTGTTCCATGCTTCTATGGACAATATTGTACAACAAGGTATACGAGAACTGCTATACATGTATATAGTTCTAAGTAAGTTTTGTTCTTTTGTTCCTGTCCACTCTAGTCTGCTACATGTACTGCATTGTACACTTCCTCCATTGTATCCCCCATCCTTTTGTTCTTGTTCACGCCAGCTTGTTGCTGGTCGCACCTTCCACCTACCTGTCTATGTATATAATTCTATGTTGAGTACAGTTAGCTGTCATTTGTACGCCTGAAGAAGAATCTGCCAGATTCGATAGCTCGCTGCTTCATTGATTTACATTATAATTAGTTTTGTGCATCCCAGGACATAATTCCAGTTGAAATTCTAATTGGTACCAATTGAAACTGAATTAAATTGGTATACCCATTGGCATTAGTTTCAATGGGTGTTTGTTTCATTTTCCATATACTCTTTGATTACCAATTGATTTCAATTGATCATTTGTAATGGGTAATTTTCAATTGGTAAAATTGTTAAAGGGACTTAATAACATTGTTCAAATCCTAAACTTTGATAAAATTGTAATTCTAGCGGTTCCCTTGTACCTTGTTGTATTCGTATTAACAATAAAATCATGGGACAGGTTTCGGTTTTTCAAATTCCCTTTCGTTACAAAGATATGTATGATTGAAGTATTCAGATAAAAAAAAACTCGGGCGAGTTTTTCTTCCGTGTTCAAAGTGAGTGCAGTGAGTTAGTGAATATCACTTTGCATGTTTCGCTCATTACTTGGCCATACAATGTCTATTTGACTTGAAATTTTCACACAATAACCCTGTGGACATATGAGATAACAACAATAATACATTGCATCAACCATTCACCACCTTTTGCACATGTCAACACAGTTACTAGATCCCTTTAATATAGTCAATAGGAATTTCACCAGGGATTTTGACTAAATACAGATCCATTTGATGTATTTTTATTTCATCATAGACTATAGTGAATCAACATGGCAAGCAAAAGGAAGTCCTCCTATAAACGATGTCGACTGAATGAACTCAAACAGATCTTGAGAGAAGCACAGGAAAACAGTGGATACGTGACCCCAAGACGTGATTTCGACGAAGTCTTTGACTGCGTCTTTGTAGGAAACGGGTGAGTGAACCATTCATTCTACCGTAATTCTGTTTTATCTCTCCCGATTATAGATTTATAAGAAAAGATGTCCACTGAAGATATGATGACAACCGAAGAGAAGATGGCCACGGAAGATAAGATGGAATCGTATACACCATGTACTCGAGGGGAGCTTGAGGTGATACTACGGGCAGGAAGACTACTAATGTACCCGAGCAGGGAGATGGATGAAGTCTTTGATCGTGTCTTCATAGGCGAGGGGTAAGTAGTTAACTTCACTGTGCGTACCGTATTTGCTGGTGTATTAACCGCACCTTTTTTCAAAAAAAAAAAGAAAAAAAAGGGTGCGGTTAATACACGACCGTATTAACCACACTTTTAAAAAAAAAAAAAAAATTTGTTTAGGGGGTGCGGTTAATACACCGGAGCGGTTAATACACCAACAAATATGGTACTCTTTACTCTTCTCTATATTTTTGTCTCTGTAGGACAGTTGCCAAAAACAGGGACGAAAATCCAGTTGAATTTCAATGGGTACCCATTGGCTTCAATGGGTATGTTGTATTGGTCTCCAGGGGCGGATCTAGCTTTTTGCTTAGAGGGGGGGTTTGACCCAATGACGATGCGGAGCATCGTCCACGAGCCTCGAAGCGGCGAATTTTTCTGGCTATATTGAACCCCCGTAAGTGATTTTTGTTAACTTTTTTCAGTTACAGCCGCGAAGCGGCAAATTTTTTTGCTATTTTAAACCCCCGTAAGTGATTTTTGTTCACTTTTTTAACTGATAGCCGCAAATTTTTTTGCTATTTTGAACCCCCGTAAGTGATTTTTTGTCACTTTTTTCACTGATACATTTTCACTTGGCAGCCCAAGGGGGGGGGGGGGGGGGGGGTTTAAACCCCCTAAACCCCCCCCCCCCCCCCCCGTAGATCCGCGCCTGGTCTCGAAAATTTTGTGAGGCGGTTGAAACTGAATTCAATTGGTACCCACAATTGGCATTGGTTTCAATTGGTACCCATTGATTTCAATTTGCCAAATTGTTTCATTTTCCATATAAATGCATGCGCTGATCTTCGATTACTAATGGTGGCTACTTATATAGCGCACGTTCTGTCTTTCGAAGCTTGCGGCGCATCACTATTATTACCCTGGTCATTGGATATACTGCACTCAATCCAGCAGACAAAGTGCACATTTTCCACTCCCTGGGGAGCATTCCAGCTAGGCAACCTCGTAGGTGCACACAGTGCTAAGTAACTCCGCTCCATCCTTCCGGGTACACATTTATACACCTGGGTCGAGAGCAGCAAATGTGAATACATTTTCTTGCTGAAGGAAAAACGCAATGCGCATACCTTGGGTATCTAGGTGGTCCTCTTTCTTTCCTTGATTTACTTCATTCTTCTCAGTTTCTGAGATTTGTAATCTCTAAGTACTGTTAACAAACTCACGCTGTGTTTACTTCCCCCTCAAGGAAGTCGTCTATCCCTGCTAAAACCATAGGTCTATGCGCAAACTATTGGGGGAATCACAACGTTAGTAAACCCCATTTTACTAAGGTAAATTTATGGTTGTTATAACGAGGTTCCACAGAGACCAGTGCAATTACTGTGGAATGTGATCATCATAAAATGTTGTCTTCATCAATGCAAATCCCTGAGTGTGTATTCTGAATTTAAAATTTATTTTATCTACGTCATTTCTACGTCACTAAAATATATTTTAGCAAATCGCTATTCCTTATACAGTTCAATATTTGATTGAGGTAGATATGACATAGATACAATAAATTTTAACTTAAAATCATTTTCAGAATACACCCTCTGTTTCCTATGTATTTGTGTCTCTCTAGGAGGGCTGCCAAGAATAGTTAGTTCCTATATGGCATTGGCATCACCCATGTGCTCAACTGATCCTAATAAGGTCCTTATTATAACGATGTTCAATTTGGTCTCTCTCTGTATACATGTATAGGAGGGTTGCCAAGAATAGGGAGTTCCTATATGGCATTGGCATCACCCATGTGCTCAACTGATCCTAATAAGGTCCTTATTATAACGATGTTCAATTTGGTCTCTCTCTGTATACATGTATAGGAGGGTTGCCAAGAATAGGGAGTTCCTATATGGCATTGGCATCACCCATGTGCTCAACTGATCCTAATAAGGTCCTTATTATAACAATGTTCAATTTGGTCTCTCTCTGTATACATGTATAGGAGGGTTGCTAAGAATAGGGAGTTCCTATATGGTATCGGCATCACCCGTGTGCTCAACTGATCCTAATAAGGTCCTTATTATAACGATATTCAATTTGGTCTCTCTCTGTATACAAGTATAGGAAGGTTGCCAAGAATAGGGAGTTCCTATATGGTATCGGCCTCACCCGTGTGCTCAACTGATCCTAATAAGGTCCTTATTATAACGATGTTCAATTTGGTCTCTCTCTGTATACATGTATAGGAGGGCTGCCAAGAACAGGGATTATACCTGTATGGCATTGGTATATCACCCATGTGCTCAACTGTGCCGGGACCTGTTGAATGCTCGGCCTCAGACCTGCTACCAGCTAGCTGAGATTAATGAGTAATTTGAATGGTCCCAATTACTTCTCCATTTGGTTGTCTCTTGATCTACAGGGTTGATCTAATGAGATTTAAATGTATGTTCATTTTGCTTCTAGGAGGGTTGCCAAGAACAGGGAGTACCTGTATGGCATTGGTATCACCCATGTATTGAACTAGCTGTGCTCACTCAAGGACCTGATAGAACAGGGTAATCATCATGGTCCTAATTAGGTCCTAGATGATTTGTAAAAGCTGGACACTCCCTTTAATTGTAATGCATTCCATTCTTCTCTGTAATTGTGTCTCTCTAGGAGGGTTGCCAAGAACAGGGAGTACCTGCATGGCATTGGCATCACCCATGTATTGAACTGTGCACAGGGACCGGAGGAATGCTTCTGTGTGGAGACTGATCAAGCATTCTATGATGTAAGTACAGAAATCTGCCGCAAGCCAGCGACTAGCTTCCCGGGGGGGCGGGGGGGGGGGGGCACTCATGTATAATGTGCCGCTTAAAAGAACCTCATTTTCACACCAGATTGCCGTTCTAAAGATACCCGATTTTCAAAAATTGCCACTCCATAGATCCCCAGAATGACTTGGCTAGGTACATGTAGTTGAGTAGCGCAAAGTCCATTATTCTTCTAGTCGGCTCCTTGGACCACCAATTGAGCCTTTTTGAGGGTTTCCGTACGTCTTTGGTAGCTCCAAGTCCATGTATTTTGTAGTTTTAGTGATCCTTAGACCCCTTAACTCCTGTAGCTCCAAAGACCCTATATTTTGTGCTTGTATAGATCAGCTCTTAAGACCCCCATTTCAGAGTTCTGTGAGGCACACCCCCGTCAACAAATTATTTGAGTGCCCTCCGGGAGTCTGATATGATCACCCGCCCCTACCCCCTGAACAAATAATAATAATAATAATAATTAACCACTTTTATATAGCGCATAAGCACAAGCATGTCCCTATGCGCTTATTATTACCCTTGGTCATCAGGTACAGGTCAAACCCGCACAATTATCTTGCGCACCATCTCAACTCACCGGGGAGCATACTAGCCAATGGCAGCCATATGATAGCGCCCAGGCTAAATAACACCCGACCAAGTACCCATTTATACTCCTGGGTAGAGAGCAGCAATAGTGGATAAATTGTCTTGCCGAAGGACAAACGCGGTGGGCAGGGTTCGAACCCGGGATCTCACGATTGGAAAGCGCGCGCTCTACCAATGTTGCCACACCACTTCCAAATGAGATAGGTTGCACTGAGATCTATAGTATGGTTGAGGGACCTACGCATCGGCACCCTAAGATATTTCCAACAATTTTAGACTTAAAAATCGTACAAATTTTTCTACAATTTTACTCACACATTAAGAAAATAGTGCAGATTCCGATGCGATGATCAGATTTGCGATTTATAATTTGTATTTTGAGATATCGTCTTTGAACGCGCACATTGTTTTTTTGCTTCATGAGTTCGCAGCGTTTTTTTAAAACCGGCACCCCACAACTCTCATTGACAACGCACGCAACTCAAAATTTCTTGTGCGATGTTGGCATCATTTCACAAATTTCACAAAATCACACGAAGCGGACGATAAACGCATCATTTCTCCTAAAAATTTCGACCAGAGCAGTTTCTAAGGGTAGCGCGCATTATCACATGCGCGATTTTTTACAACACGCTCAAAAACAAATTTGACGCGGGGTGCCGATATTAAAAAAACAGTGCTGATGTGTAGTACCCATACCATACAGTGCTGATGTGTAGTACTCCTACCATACAGTGCTGATGTGTAGTACCCATACCATACAGTGCTGATGTGTAGTACCCATACCATACAGTGCTGATGTGTAGTACCCATACCATACAGTGCTGATGTGTAGTACCCATACCATACAGTGCTGATGTGTAGTACCCATACCATACAGTGCTGATGTGTAGTACCCATACCATACAGTGCTGATGTGTAGTACCCATACCATACAGTGCTGATGTGTAGTACCCATACCATACAGTGCTGATGTGTAGTACCCATACCATACAGTGCTGATGTGTAGTACCCATACCATACAGTGCTGATGTGTAGTACCCATACCATACAGTGCTGATGTGTAGTACCCATACCATACAGTGCTGATGTGTAGTACCCATACCATACAGTGCTGATGTGTAGTACTCATACCATACAGTGCTGATGTGTAGTACCCATACCATACAGTGCTGATGTGTAGTACCCATACCATACAGTGCTGATGTGTAGTACCCATACCATACAGTGCTGATGTGTAGTACCCATACCATACAGTGCTGATGTGTAGTACCCATACCATACAGTGCTGATGTGTAGTACCCATACCATACAGTGCTGATGTGTAGTACCCATACCATACAGTGCTGATGTGTAGTACCCATACCATACAGTGCTGATGTGTAGTACCCATACCATACAGTGCTGATGTGTAGTACCCATACCATACAGTGCTGATGTGTAGTACCCATACCATAGTGCTGATGTGTAGTACCCATACCATACAGTGCTGATGTGTAGTACCCATACCATACAGTGCTGATGTGTAGTACCCATACCATACAGTGCTGATGTGTAGTACTCATACCATACAGTGCTGATGTGTAGTACCCATACCATACAGTGCTGATGTGTAGTACCCATACCATACAGTGCTGATGTGTAGTACCCATACCATACAGTGCTGATGTGTAGTACCCATACCATACAGTGCTGATGTGTAGTACCCATACCATACAGTGCTGATGTGTAGTACCCATACCATACAGTGCTGATGTGTAGTACCCATACCATACAGTGCTGATGTGTAGTACCCATACCATACAGTGCTGATGTGTAGTACCCATACCACACAGTGCTGATGTGTAGTACCCATACCACACAGTGCTGATGTGTAGTACCCATACCATACAGTGCTGATGTGTAGTACCCATACCATACAGTGCTGATGTGTAGTACCCATACCACACAGTGCTGATGTGTAGTACCCATACCATACAGTGCTGATGTGTAGTACCCATACCATACAGTGCTGATGTGTAGTACCCATACCACACAGTGCTGATGTGTAGTACCCATACCACACAGTGCTGATGTGTAGTACCCATACCATACAGTGCTGATGTGTAGTACCCATACCATACAGTGCTGATGTGTAGTACCCATACCATACAGTGCTGATGTGTAGTACCCATACCATACAGTGCTGATGTGTAGTACCCATACCATACAGTGCTGATGTGTAGTACCCATACCATACAGTGCTGATGTGTAGTACCCATACCATACAGTGCTGATGTGTAGTACCCATACCACACAGTGCTGATGTGTAGTACCCATACCATACAGTGCTGATGTGTAGTACCCATACCATACAGTGAAACCTCATTATAACAAGCACCTTGGGTCCATTGAGTTTACCTCGTTATATCAGATATCTCGTTGTATCAGGGCTTAAAAATGATGACACACGCAGTACCCCGGGGTACCGTTGTACACCGGTATCCCGCGTTGTGTATAGCGCCATCTTGTGTCCACTCGAAGTACAACCGTATTGCGTTGTGCATGCAGTGCAGCGCACGCTTGTATGCATGCTATACCCCGGTACAGCCCTAAAAAATAAATAAATAATTAAACAACATGGCGGACTTTCGTTTGGTACCCCAGGGTACCATTTATGTCATCAAATGTGACCGGCTATAGCAAAACCCGGCAATTGTCGGTAAAAACCAAAATGTAGATTTTCGTACCATTATAAAGGCCTCATCACAAGCTTTCATTTGATCCTTTGTTCTTACTAATTGGTCAATAATTGGCGAATTATGATTGTTTCAATTTTACAATCATAAGTCTTTTGCACACATTGTGTGAACTTAAAATGCCCATTTCTTCAAAACATGAATTACCGACAAGTGCCGGGTTTTGCTATAGCTGGTCACAAATGATAAAATACTTCAAACCTGGACATGTGCAATTACCTCGCTATATCAGGTAACTCGTTGTAATTAACAGAGCTCGTTATAAAGAGGTTCCACTGTAGCAACAGTTGAGGATAGCAAATAACATAATTGCGATTCCGATACTGGATTACATCAAACCAAGGGAGCGAACATCACGGAGGAGTCAACAGTAACAATATATGAGACTAGGCTCTTCAGTGGACACTTATAAATTTAGTTATTTCCCCAGGACACTTAAGGACTGGGATGAGCTACCTCAGAACATCGTTGAACTGCCTTCTTTGGAGCAGTTCAAGATGGCTCTTGAAACTATTTAGTTCCCCTTTTCAGGAACTTTACCCTCATCTAGATGCTGAACAGGCGTTGATGAGTATTACCATAGAACTAGAACTAGAAAGTGGTACGTTGGACTGTCACATTTCTGCTCATCAGGGGGGTTTGTCTACCTTAATTAAATCACGTTTTCTGGGTTGTCTGTCCGTACGTACGTCCCGTTCTCGTGATCGCGTTATCTCAAGAACGGATTGACGGATTCTGACCAAACTTGGTACATGTATGTATCTTGAGAGGCCGATGATCTGATTAGATTTTGGGGTCATGAGGTCAAAGGTCAAAGGTCACAGAGCTCATTATATATGCAAAAATAGCTTGTGATAGCATTATCTCAAGAACCAATTGATGGATTCTGACCAAACATGGTACATGCATGTTTCTTGGGGAGCCATGAATGAACTGATTAGATTTTGGGGTCATGAGGTCAAAGGTCACAGGGCTCATTATGTATGTAAAAATAGCTTGTAATTGGAAATCTCAAGAACAACATTTGTCAGATTTCAATCCAACTTGGTACCTGAATGTATCTTAGGGAGCAATTGTAGTCAATATATTTTGGGGTCATGAGGGCAAAGGTCAAGGTCACTTATAGCTCATAATTGTGATACGTCAAGATCTGATAGACAGATTACCATCAAAATTGAGTTGACAGAATTAATTCAGTGTATGGTGATTTGGGCTTGATATAAATAAATCACGTAATGGCGGAGGCATCATTTTCGACTGCGCGCAGTCGAAGATCCATCTAGTTTAAGGAATAAAATGTTCACTTTTTAATTGTTATCATTTTATTTATACTAGAAAGTGGGCATCAAATTCTGTGGACTAAAGGTGCAGGACGTTGAGGAATCTGATCTGAGTGCCCACTTTGACACCACTGTGCAGTTCATCGATAGTGCTCTTGCACACGAAGATGGTATGTTACTTACAAAACGACCGTTATGTCTCTGTGGTAGTTTCTCTTTTATATTAGCTAAAATAGTCAAATTTTGTTCAAAGTATTAGGATTTTTGGTATTTCCTGAATATAAGAATATTCACCTTCTGTGAAATTTTGAGCGTCGGAAATCATGTTTAAATATTATTTTTCATCTAATAAATGTGATCTTATTACAGCGCTTGAATAGAGGCTTATCTTTTAAGCGGCCCGGTTCTCCCTTATTTTAAAAACGCTTCAGCCATATTCCAAATCTTTGGCGTTCATTTTGAGAGTTTGCTTATTCCAAATATGATAAATGATATGCCATTTTTAAAGGTAATGACTTCTATTTTAATGTTATATGAAAATCAGCACAATCAGTTTTCCCGACTTATTGGTTGTTTTGTGGTGTATGGTCACAATTAGTCTGTGATTTTTTTCCAACTCAAAACAAATTAAATTGAATATTTGAGCAATACAATGCTCGAAATAAAATGCATTGATTCAATTAAACTGTGTTCTTGCACACCAAGATGGTACGTTACTAATCAGTCTGAGATTTTTTTCCAACTCAAAACAAATTACACTGTAAATTGAATATTTGAGCAATAAAATCTGTAAATGGGGGGGGGGGTATCATTTAGCCTTTGACCTTTGACCTCCTGACCATAAAATAATCATACACTTGGAATTATTGTTTTTTTTTGGCCTTTTTTTTACAGGTAGAGTTTTAATCCACTGTGTGGTTGGCTTCAGTCGTTCGCCCACAGTTGCCATAGCTTACCTGATGATGCGACGAGGAATGATGGCAAAAGAAGGCACAAAATTTAGCCTTTAACCTTTGACCTCCTGACCTATGACCTTATACTTGATATTTGTTTGTGCCTTACAGGTAGAGTGCTAATCCACTGTGTTGTTGGCTTCAGTCGTTCGCCCACAGTTGCCATAGCTTACCTGATGATGCGACGAGGAATGACTGCAAAAGAAGCCACGAAGTTGGTCAGAGAAAAGCGAGAGATCGGACCAAACGATGGATTCTTGGAACAACTGTGTAAGCTGGATAAGGAACTGTTCCAGAAACGGACATGTCAACTCACCTAACCCATTACCTACGAGAACTGTTCCAGAAACGGACATGTCAACTCACCTAACCCATTACCTACGAGAACTGTTCCAGAAACGGACATGTCAACTCACCTAACCCATTACCTACGAGAACTGTTCCAGAAACGGACATGTCAACTCACCTAACCCATTACCTACGAGAACTGTTCCAGAAACGGACATGTCAACTCACCTAACCCATTACCTACGAGAACTGTTCCAGAAACGGACATGTCAACTCACCTAACCCATTACCTACGAGAACTGTTCCAGAAACGGACATGTCAACTCACCTAACCCATTACCTACGAGAGCTGTTCCAGAAACGGACATGTCAACTCACCTAACCCATTACCTACGAGAACTGTTCCAGAAACGGACATGTCAACTCACCTAACCCATTACCTACGAGAGCTGTTCCAGAAACGGACATGTCAACTCACCTAACCCATTACCTACGAGAACTGTTCCAGAAACGGACATGTCAACTCACCTAACCCATTACCTACGAGAACTGTTCCAGAAACGGACATGTCAACTCACCTAACCCATTACCTACGAGAACTGTTCCAGAAACGGACATGTCAACTCACCTAACCCATTACCTACGAGAACTGTTCCAGAAACGGACATGTCAACTCACCTAACCCATTACCTACGAGAACTGTTCCAGAAACGGACATGTCAACTCACCTAACCCATTACCTACGAGAACTGTTCCAGAAACGGACATGTCAACTCACCTAACCCATTACCTACGAGAACTGTTCCAGAAACGGACATGTCAACTCACCTAACCCATTACCTACGAGAACTGTTCCAGAAACGGACATGTCAACTCACCTAACCCATTACCTACGAGAACTGTTCCAGAAACGGACATGTCAACTCACCTAACCCATTACCTACGAGAACTGTTCCAGAAACGGACATGTCAACTCACCTAACCCATTACCTACGAGAACTGTTCCAGAAACGGACATGTCAACTCACCTTACCCATTACCTACGAGAACTGTTCCAGAAACGGACATGTCAACTCACCTAACCCATTACCTACGAGAACTGTTCCAGAAACGGACATGTCAACTCACCTAACCCATTACCTACGAGAGCTGTTCCAGAAACGGACATGTCAACTCACCTAACCCATTACCTACGAGAGCTGTTCCAGAAACGGACATGTCAACTCACCTAACCCATTACCTACGAGAGCTGTTCCAGAAACGGACATGTCAACTCACCTAACCCATTACCTACGAGAACTGTTCCAGAAACGGACATGTCAACTCACCTAACCCATTACCTACGAGAACTGTTCCAGAAACGGACATGTCAACTCACCTAACCCATTACCTACGAGAACTGTTCCAGAAACGGACATGTCAACTCACCTAACCCATTACCTACGAGAGCTGTTCCAGAAACGGACATGTCAACTCACCTAACCCATTACCTACGAGAGCTGTTCCAGAAACGGACATGTCAACTCACCTAACCCATTACCTACGAGAGCTGTTCCAGAAACGGACATGTCAACTCACCTAACCCATTACCTACGAGAGCTGTTCCAGAAACGGACATGTCAACTCACCTAACCCATTACCTACGAGAGCTGTTCCAGAAACGGACATGTCAACTCACCTAACCCATTACCTACGAGAACTGTTCCAGAAACGGACATGTCAACTCACCTAACCCATTACCTACGAGAACTGTTCCAGAAACGGACATGTCAACTCACCTAACCCATTACCTACGAGAACTGTTCCAGAAACGGACATGTCAACTCACCTAACCCATTACCTACGAGAACTGTTCCAGAAACGGACATGTCAACTCACCTAACCCATTACCTACGAGAACTGTTCCAGAAACGGACATGTCAACTCACCTAACCCATTACCTACGAGAACTGTTCCAGAAACGGACATGTCAACTCACCTAACCCATTACCTACGAGAACTGTTCCAGAAACGGACATGTCAACTCACCTAACCCATTACCTACGAGAACTGTTCCAGAAACCGACATGTCAACTCACCTAACCCATTACCTACGAGAACTGTTCCAGAAACGGACATGTCAACTCACCTAACCCATTACCTACGAGAACTGTTCCAGAAACGGACATGTCAACTCACCTAACCCATTACCTACGAGAACTGTTCCAGAAACGGACATGTCAACTCACCTAACCCATTACCTACGAGAACTGTTCCAGAAACGGACATGTCAACTCACCTAACCCATTACCTACGAGAACTGTTCCAGAAACGGACATGTCAACTCACCTAACCCATTACCTACGAGAACTGTTCCAGAAACGGACATGTCAACTCACCTAACCCATTACCTACGAGAACTGTTCCAGAAACGGACATGTCAACTCACCTAACCCATTACCTACGAGAACTGTTCCAGAAACGGACATGTCAACTCACCTAACCCATTACCTACGAGAACTGTTCCAGAAACGGACATGTCAACTCACCTAACCCATTACCTACGAGAACTGTTCCAGAAACGGACATGTCAACTCACCTAACCCATTACCTACGAGAGCTGTTCCAGAAACGGACATGTCAACTCACCTAACCCATTACCTACGAGAACTGTTCCAGAAACGGACATGTCAACTCACCTAACCCATTACCTACGAGAACTGTTCCAGAAACGGACATGTCAACTCACCTAACCCATTACCTACGAAAACTGTTCCAGAAACGGACATGTCAACTCACCTAACCCATTACCTACGAGAACTGTTCCAGAAACGGACATGTCAACTCACCTAACCCATTACCTACGAGAATCTAGTGGGCCTTTATCAACTCTATGGGGATTGCAACATCTAGTAGGGAACAGGTTAACCCATTGCCTACATGAACCAGGTGGGGCCTGTATTAACTCTATGGGGATTGCAATATTTAGTAGGGAACAGGTTAACCCATTGCCTACATGAACCTGGTGGGGCCTGTATTAACTCTATGGGGATTGCAATATCTAGTCGGGAACAGGTTAACCCATTGCCTACATGAACCTGATGGGCCCTGTATCAACTCTAAAATGTAGATTTTCATATTTACAAAGGCCTCATCACAAGCTTTCATTTGATGGTTTGTTCTAACTAATTGGTCAATAATTGGCGAAGATATGATTGTTTCAATTTTACAATCATACATGTAGGTCTTTTACACACATTTTGTGAACTTAAAATGCCCATTTATTCAAAACATGAATTACCGACAGGTGCCGGGTTCTGCTATAGCCGGTCTCAAATATCTCCAATGCCATGGTGAATTTGCTGTGGAATAGTCATTGACTGATATTTTGTTGCAGGGTAAATGTTGCTATCTTTCAATGGCACAAGAGCAAACATAATGTACTGTTTTTGAAATACATAATTTAATATTGTTTTTAAAATATAATATTTAAAACAATCATCACTATTTTTAAAGCAATAATAATCAACTGTTACTTTTTGAAGCAATATGTGAGTTAATAAGAGCAAACGTCGCCGTTTTAAAGCAATATAACATCATAGGACAAAATGTGACTGTTATCAATGCAATTGGACCAAATGTCACTATTTTCAGTCCTGTCAATTCGGCTCTATCTGCGCCGGGCTTAACCCATCAAGGACAAGAGCTTTTTAAAGGCAAAATTGATCATTATTTTCCTCTACAAATTGGCAACTCCTAATTTTGTTCTACCTTTTAATGACATAAAAATAGGTGGAAAATGTTTAGTAATTACAATTTCAGACAAAATAATATGAATTGACTTTGCCACAAAGTTGCCAATTTGAACTCCAAAATCTGTTTTTGAAATAGGAAAACCACTAGAGTTCTAAGTAAGTTTTGTGGTTACTTTCAATACAAATCTATATGTTGTAGTTAGTACATGTACAGTATGTCATAAATGTAATAACATTTTTCTAGGAGAGTGGCAATATTTGTAAGCCGAGAGATAAATTGAATCATATATATGATGACACACGCGGTACTCCGGGGTACCGTTGTACCCCGGGGTACCGCGTTGTGTAGCGCCATCTTGTGTCCACTCGAAGCACAACCGTATTGCGTTGTGTATGCAGTGCAGCGCGCGATTGTATGCATGCTATACCCTGGTACAGCCCTAAAAAATAAATAAATAATTAAACAAAATGGCGGATATTCGTTTGGTACCCCAGGGTACCATTTATGTCATCATATGTGCAAAGAATATACAGTGGAGCCTCATTATAATGAGGTCCTTGGGACCATGAAAATTACCTTTATGTCAGGTTTCTCATTATATCAGGGTAAAACAAGGAAAGCAATATAAAGAGCTGGGACCAGCAAAATGACCTTGTTATACGAGGGTTTTGTTATATCAGAGATCTTTACGAGGTTCAACTGTATTACCTTGTTATACAAGGGTTTTGTTATATCCGACCTTTTTATAACGAGGTTCCACTGTATTACCTTGTTATACGAGGGTTTGGTTATATCAGAGATCTTTACGAGGTTCAACTGTATTACCTTGTTATACGAGGGTTTTGTTATATCCGGCCTCTTTATAACGAGGTTCCACAGTGTATACCTTTAGCTTAGGAAGACCCTGTTGTCTCTTTATGAATGTGGATTAGACTGTGTATGATGCCCTTTTTATACTTTCATATGTTTTATGTATTTTCTACAGAAATATTTATATATATAATGGAAAGATTGATTTTCTATTTTTAGACATACATGTAGCATACATTGTACATCGAGATACTTTTAATAAATTTATGTAAAATGTTTATCAAATTAAAACAATTACAATTTACACATTGATGTAGTGGAGCAAATGAATGAATGCATGGCAGAATGAGTGAATGAATGCATTGAATAATGAATGAGTGAATGAATGAATGAATAAATGAATGGATGGATGGATGGATGGATGAATGACTGATTAAATGAATGTATAACGAATGAGTAAATAAATGTATAGTGAATGAATGAATGTTCACAATTTAATTGTGTAAAGTATACTTTGCAAAAGCATGTTATCCAATTAAGCTTAGATTACTCTACTTGCATAAACAAAAGAAAGAACAATACAAGAAAACAGTAATTTAATTGATCTGTCATTATAATTTCTTTATTCCTATTTCAATGTACAAGCATGTTTGTATTTCCTTTCAGAGTTTCAAAAGAAACTACATAATCTGTGACAATTTTTAAATTTGCTTTCTTATATTTGCTTTTCAATATGGCACTTGATATGTCTCATATAAGATGATATAATTTAGCAAGCTTGTTGAATAGAATGTGCCTTGTCTAAAGGAGTGGTCACACTGAACACGAATCCCCACGAATAGACCCACGAATGCAGTACGAATTGGTACAAATCAATGGCAAGCCGTTTTTAACATTTATTCCTATTTCTTGATATCAAGAATTCGATTTCTTGATATCAAGAAATGCATTCTCGATATCAAGAAATACTTTTCGGTATTGGTAATACTTGATATCAAGAAATAAACTGATATCAATAATTCAATTATTGATATCAAGAAATAGGAATAGATGTTAAAACGGCTTGCCATATATTTGTACCAATTCGTACTGCATTCGTGGGTCTATTCGTGGGGATTCGTGTTCAGTGTGACCACTCCTTAAGGCGCTTACTGTGCTTTGTAAAGATCCACATCCCGATATCCGTGCGCCAGAAAGCTGAAACTGAAAGCCCCTCTGTTATCTATAGCACACACATACCTGGCAACATTTGAAATTCAGAAATCTGTACCCACTGCGGGGGTCTGAAAATTTGAGGGAGAAAAACGCCCGCGTGAAATTATTCACGAGGGCTATTTTGGGGCTCATGGGGGCTCCTTTTTTTTACACATCGTTTTCACTGCTCAAGGGTCTAATAAATGATTATCATGATGTGATCTATCCGATTATGCCATGTTTGGTACGTTTCTGGCGCTTTCCGATCATGGAAAAAGATATTTAAAAATTTTTTTTTTTTTTTTTGTTTTTGAAAAATCAGAATATTCCGATTTTTAAGGTCCTAAAAATTCAGAAAATCGGAATATTCCGAATAAATCGGAACAGTTGGCAGGTATGCACACAGTCAGCGGACTCTCAACTAAGCATTTAGATTTTTATTATTTTCTCTTTTCGTCCGGCGTGGGCTATAGACAAAATCGAAAAATTCAGTTTCAGCTTTCTGGTGCATAGATAAAGGGATCTCTATAGACAAATTCGATTTCAAGTCCATAGGACCATAACTGGGGGGCATCCATGAGTACTACAAAAGATAATGTCAACAGGTTTTAACCGTTATGCAACATGTCAGGTGTATTATTGTCTCCTAAATATCAGTGTGTTCTAAGATCTGAAATAGGGGTCTGACTACAAGCACAAAATATAGGGTCTTTGGAGCTACAAAAACCCTGAAACAGGAGTTAAGGGGTCTAAGAAGCAGAATAAAATCACAAATTACATGAACTTGAAGCTACTAAAGACCTACGGAAACCCTCAAATGGTGGTCCAAGGAGCTGACTAGAATTTTTGAAAATTGGGTATCTTGAGAGTGGCAATTGGGTGTGAAAATGGGGGTCTTTTAAGCGGCACATACCTGTCTTACATTATACACGAGTGCCCCCCCCCCCCCCCCCCGGGCTTGAAGCCCCCCAGTTATGGCAGACGTCATCAACAGGCTCCTTTATTGTACCTACAATATACACTATACAAACAAACTACAGTCAAACCTGTGTATAGTGACCACCAAAGGGAAGTAAAAAATGTGGCCACTGTAGACAGGTGACCTCTATAGACAGGTTAATTTCTTCTCTGGGATCATGTTTAGGGGCCATCTACAAAGTATGTATGCACAAGAGGGGGGGATGGGGGGTTCATGCTGATGCGTATGCTGCATTCAACCACATGCAAAACAAAGTGCAAAAAGTGCATCCAGGGGGGAAGGGGGGGTCAATTTCGGACAAAAAATTGCGTACATACTTTGTAGATGGCCCCTTAGTGGCCACTATAGGCAGGTAGGCTGCTATAGACAGGTTTGACTGAATATGCAAAAAAAAACAGCAATTGCTTGGTTATGTTTTTGTTTGGGTGTTTCTCACAATTTGTTTTCAATAGTAACGCAAATTAAAATTCATCACTAAGCAATTGCTGTTTTCTTTTTCTTTACATTAATTGATACAAAGTTATACTATATACATTAAATAATTTGTATTTATCATTCACATGATATATTCAGCCACAGAATGCATGTCACACTTTCATAAGGAACCAAAAACCTTTAAAGATAATTAGTCTATCTTGCTCTAGTAACTTTTGTTGACACGTGCACAAATTGAAAAAATGGTTGATCAATGTGTATTGTGATCTGTTATGTCCACTGAGTAATGTGTGAAAAATGTATGTTATGGATATTATACAATGGACATTATATGTGACCTTACACCACAAAACGACCAATAAGTCGGGGAAAATTATTATGCTGATTTTCACATGACATAACAGTAGAATTCATTACCTTTAAAATGGTATATAATTTGTCATATTCAGACAAGGCAAGCCCTCTGAAAATGAGCGCCAAAGATTTGGAAAATGGCTGACGCAGTTTTAAAACAACGGAGAAACAGGCCACTTCAAAGACTGGCGTCCATTCAAGCGCTGTAATCTGATAATTTTTATTCAATGAAAAAATGTACTTAAACATGATTTTTGACAATCAAAATTTCATAGAAAGTAAATTAGAATCGTGTCGGTCAGGAATTACTAAAATCCTGAATTTCATATTTTTAACCAAATTTTACTATTTCAGCTAATAATAGAGAAACTATATCGGCGACATAATGGAATGGTTGTTTTGTGGTGTAAGGTCACATATGGCAAAGAAAGGAGCAAAATGCCAAGTGATATTTGCCCGGTCATTGCACTGACGTTGTACACAGTTATATCTTTCCAGTGGATAATTACAAATCTGGACACTTCAATTATAAATATCTTTTTCGAAAAGGTAATTTGCATAACCGAAATCTGTTCCATACTTCAAGTGGTAATATGAATACAACAAGGTATATGAGAACTGCCAGATTTCAAAGTAAGTTTTGAGGACTTTTGACAATATTACTAGATCCCTTTAAATAAAGAATACGACTGGTCGTATTTGATTAGCTGCACAATTATACCATGGGCGATTTATCTCATTCATGTAGATATACAGTCGACTGCGGTTGCGCCGTGTGAGAAGGGAGGATTGGAGAGTCCTGAGAAGAACTGTTAACATTCATTGCTTAGAGATGATTATCAATCATATTAGGTGCTATATAAAATCAAGTATATTATTACTATTATTATTCTTTCTAGGATAGTCCTGGAAAGGACTGTTGGTTTTCTTTCTTGAGCTTGTTATTCTAATAAGAGCTACAGCGCCAGTATAGTTATTGAAAGGAGAGGGTGGGTGGTAGTAAGGGCTTGACGTTGAAACAGGTTGAAGCTCTTCAGATGGTAGTATCCCTGTAATTTACCACGTGAATCCAGTCCTTGTTGGAGAAGATAAAGACCGTTGGTTCTCGTGTGAATCTTCAGCCGTCTTCATATCCTGTCTTTTAGCTTTTGGAGTAGATGAAGAGCATCAGTTCTCGTGTGAGTTTTCAGTTGCCCTCATATCCTGTCAATTGCTGTGGAAATTAGAGACGAGAACAAGCAAACATTAATTATCTAAAAAATGTGTTTAGCTCTGCAGATAACCAAAACAGCATTTTTGTTCATTCAGTGCCCCGTTTCATAAAATGTTATTAAATTGTTGTATAAATGTCCAATTAAACTTCATTATAACAAGCACATTGCATCCATTGAATTTAATGGGTTATATCTTGTTGTATCAGGGCTTCAAATAATAAAATACATAGAACTTGGACCAGCAAAGTTACCTCACTTTATCAGGTACCTCGCTAGTAAAGAGCTTTTTATAAAGAGGTTCCATTGTAGTATCTCAACAGCCAATCAGCATGCAGGATTGGGAAAGTTTGGACACTTACATCAATTGCAAAAGTTTTATGAAATAGATCTTAGTTGTTATAGAGATAAGTGCTGTAGTGGAATGCTTATTTGTGAAACCAGTAACCATCGTGGGTAAACCGGGTTACCTTTCGGATAAACGTTTACACTTCCGTCTGAAATTTTCCCCTTTCAAATGATGCAAACTTGTGTCCAGGCGCGTTTTCCGAATTTATAGTAGAAATCTGGCCCCTAAAACATATTTGTATCCATCAAATCTAAGTGATATTGAAACAAAATTGACACAAGTAAACCTCATCATAACTGATGAATATTCTTGGGACATCTTTATTCACGGCACCGATGAGTACCCGGAAACCGTGAAATTGAACACGGTACGCTCCGAATGTCCTTTACCATATATAGATAACCGTTTCACTACAGCACTACTAGAGATACAATGTTCAATGCCAATATGGAACTGCCCAGAAAAATTATACCAGGGAGGTGTTTCACAAAGACCCTATTAGGATTACTTACTTAAAGGGACATTTTCCCCAACATATAATCACCTTTGATTATGTTCTCTAAACATTAAAACACAATTTCATGCAAATACGACTAACATTGGCCTTTTGAGCAAGGGATGAGCATCATTCAAAGTCACTCGCTGTACGGGATAATCCCATTCATCGCCAACACCAAGGAGGCTGCCATTGATGTTTATGAAACTCGGATCGCTCTAAAATGTGACGTCAATCCCGAACTACTCTTTTTGTTGGTTCACGTTTTGCCTTGTGTTTGTGCACAAACCCGGCGAGCTGCGAGAGCTAACAAAAAGAGGCCGAGCTTGTTTGTTCGGGTTTGACGTAGCATTTCGGCGCGAACAATTCATAATCCGGGTTTAAACAAATATAATGGCAGGCTCCATGCTATACGCGATGAATGGGATTAGCCCATACAGCGATTGACTTTGAATGATGCCCCTCCTTTGTTCAGAGGGCAAACATTGGACATATTTGCATGAAATTATGTTTTAATGTGTAGAGAAAGTAATCAAAGGTAAATAGATGATGGGGAGTTTCTATGAGACATTTTTTTCGTGTCAGTTCGTTATGTGAGTACATGCATGAAAAGGCAAACATTCCCACAATGGATTAGAACAAACTAATGTAAAAGAAATGCAAAAATAAGCAAAATACTGTTGTTATTTTCAAATATTCTTTGTAATGTGCAAAAACACAACATTTACAGCATGCAAGCAGTGGCGTAGCACCAGGGGAGGGGGGGGGGGGGGGGGGTTTGGGGGCACGTGCCCCAATAATAAGATAAAACAATACAAACATTGGGGTAAAATCTGTGAAAAAATAGAGAAATACGACTTAGTGTGGTCCCTCCCCCCCAAAAAATAAATAAATAAATAATAAATAAAATAGTTTGACCACGCTACGCCAATGCATGAAGGTTACAAATAAGAACATAATTCTGACAACAGGACATTACCCATGCACATTCAATGAAGAATAAGAAGTATAGCACATTCAAGAGTATTAAAACATAGAGAAATACAACTTAGTGTGGTCCCCCCCCCCCCCCCCCCCCCACAACAAAATAAAAATAAATTTATAACATTTTTAAATTTATAAATAAATAAATAAATAAAATAAAAAATAAACATTTCACTGTGTAATGTCAACAAAATAACCCTTTAGCATTGAAATATTTGAATCCTTGAAATATTCATGTTCTCATTATTGTAAGTAGCCATATATTACATGCAGGATTTAATAGCAAAGGGGTGAATTTTTGGTATTACACTGTGATGCTTTTCTTGGAATTGACCCGGAAGTACTTAGAACAGCATTATATCACACCAAACAGAGGTTTTTAATAATGTGTATTACTCAGGGAAGGACACAGTACACTTTCAATACAATTCAAATGAAAGAACTTACATATTTTACATACATGTAGAAAATGAAGCTAAATATTTGTTAATATGTTTTTAAAATAACTTTGAATAGAAACTAGCACACATTAAAATAATGTAGGGTACCGGTACTTGAAAAAAGATAGCTCACTGTAAAACATTGTGGATTAATGTGTTTTAGTAAGATGTTTGAAAATGAACTACATGTACATGTAGCACACTGTTATGTGGACTAAAATAGCGTAAGAACTTTAAAAAAAGGAAATAGCACATGTTCCAAAGTAGATTAAAATGATGCAAGCACTTTGTAAAGGAAAATACCACACACCAAGTGGATTAATATGATCATGGGAAATAGGAGATAGTACAGGGGGAGTTTCACAAAGATCTTAAGTTGAACTTAACTCTTAGTTGGACTTGCAAAGTATGGAAAGCTATTTGTAGCCTTGGAATAAAATATTCAAAAGCAAAAATGCAAGTATTTTAGACTTTTCATAAATTTGACATGAAGAACATGAAATCTGTTTGATAATAGAAAAATATCAATGATTTGAAACAACATTTTATGCCTTTTAAAAGGACTTTTCATTTTGTTTCAAAGAAACTATTGGCTTTCCATACTTTTTAAGTCCAACTTAGAGTTCAGTTCAACTAAGGATCTTTGTGAAACACCCCCCCCCCCCCCCCCCCCCGGGCCCATATTCATGAAAGCCTGCTAGCTTAGTTCCTTGCTAAATATATGTGGCTAAGAATTACAGGCAAGATCTTTTAGTTGCCAACAAAGGTTAACTTAGTGGATACCTAAGGTTTACCCAGTTGACCCTAGTCAGGGACTAGGAGAAAACTGTTTGTTGCTCAATAAACTGCACATCAAAAATACACTCAGCAAGTAACTAAGCTATCAGGGTTTCAGGAATATAGGACCAAGGCCCCGTTGCAGAAAGAGATACAATCGATTGTAAGTTACGATTGATCGTAAGTCAGAAAATGTACGCGTTTCAACCAATCAGATTTGCGCATCTAGAACACGTGATCTGACTTACGATTAATTGCAACTTACAATCGATTGTATCTCTTTCTGCAACGGGGCCCAGGAGAGGATTAGAATGATGACAGAACCTACATTGTAACAAACAATAGCACACGGTCACACCCAACAGTGAATGGATAGGAGAGGATTAGGATGATGACATAACCTACATTGTAACAAACAATAGCACACGGTCACACCCAACAGGAGAGGATTAGAATGATGACAGAACCTACATTGTAACAAACAATAGCACACGGTCACACCATACACTCAGCAAGTAACTAAGCTAGCAGGGTTTCAGGAATATAGGGACAGGAGAGGATTAGAATGATGACAGAACCTACATTGTAACAAACAATAGCACACGGTCACACCCAACAGGAGAGGATTAGAATGATGACAGAACCTACAATGTAACAAACAATAGCACACGGTCACACCCAACAGGAGAGGATTAGAATGATGACAGAACCTACATTGTAACAAACAATAGCACACGGTCACACCCAACAGGAGAGGATTAGAATGATGACAGAACCTACATTGTAACAAACAATATAGCACACGGTCACACCCAACAGGAGAGGATTAGGATGATGACAGAACCTACATTGTAACAAACAATAGCACACGGTCACACCCAACAGGAGAGGATTAGAATGATGACAGAACCTACATTGTAACAAACAATAGCACACGGTCACACCCAACAGTGAATGGATAGGAGAGGATTAGAATGATGACATAACCTACATTGTAACAAACAATAGCACACGGTCACACCCAACAGGAGAGGATTAGAATGATGACAGAACCTACATTGTAACAAACAATAGCACACGGTCACACCCAACAGGAGAGGATTAGAATGATGACAGAACCTACATTGTAACAAACAATATAGCACACGGTCACACCCAACAGGAGAGGATTAGGATGATGACAGAACCTACATTGTAACAAACAATAGCACACGGTCACACCCAACAGGAGAGGATTAGAATGATGACAGAACCTACATTGTAACAAACAATAGCACACGGTCACACCATACACTCAGCAAGTAACTAAGCTAGCAGGGTTTCAGGAATATAGGGACAGGAGAGGATTAGAATGATGACAGAACCTACAATGTAACAAACAATAGCACACGGTCACACCCAACAGGAGAGGATTAGGATGATGACAGAACCTACATTGTAACAAACAAATAGCACACGGTCACACCCAACAGGAGAGGATTAGAATGATGACAGAACCTACATTTTAACAAACAATAGCACACGGTCACACCCAACAGGAGAGGATTAGGATGATGACAGAACCTACATTGTAACAAACAATAGCACACGGTCACACCCAACAGGAGAGGATTAGAATGATGACAGAACCTACATTGTAACAAACAATAGCACACGGTCACACCCAACAGGAGAGGATTAGAATGATGACAGAACCTACATTGTAACAAACAATAGCACACGGTCACACCCAACAGGAGAGGATTAGAATGATGACAGAACCTACATTGTAACAAACAATATAGCACACGGTCACACCCAACAGGAGATTAGAATGATGACAGAACCTACATTGTAACAAACAATAGCACACGGTCACACCCAACAGTGAATGGATAGGAGAGGATTAGAATGATGACAGAACCTACATTGTAACAAACAATAGCACACGGTCACACCCAACAGGAGAGGATTAGAATGATGACAGAACCTACATTGTAACAAACAATAGCACACGGTCACACCCAACAGGAGAGGATTAGAATGATGACAGAACCTACATTGTAACAAACAATATAGCACACGGTCACACCCAACAGGAGAGGATTAGGATGATGACAGAACCTACATTGTAACAAACAATATAGCACACGGTCACACCCAACAGGAGAGGATTAGAATGATGACAGAACCTACATTGTAACAAACAATAGCACACGGTCACACCCAACAGTGAATGGATAGGAGAGGATTAGAATGATGACAGAACCTACATTGTAACATACAATAGCACACGGTCACACCCAACAGGAGAGGATTAGAATGATGACAGAACCTACATTGTAACAAACAATAGCACACGGTCACACCCAACAGGAGAGGATTAGAATGATGACAGAACCTACATTGTAACAAACAATAGCACACGGTCACACCCAACAGGAGAGGATTAGAATGATGACAGAACCTACATTGTAACAAACAATAGCACACGGTCACACCCAACAGGAGAGGATTAGAATGATGACAGAACCTACATTGTAACAAACAATATAGCACACGGTCACACCCAACAGGAGAGGATTAGAATGATGACAGAACCTACATTGTAACAAACAATAGCACACGGTCACACCCAACAGGAGAGGATTAGAATGATGACAGAACCTACATTGTAACAAACAATAGCACACGGTCACACCCAACAGGAGAGGATTAGAATGATGACAGAACCTACATTGTAACAAACAATAGCACACGGTCACACCCAACAGGAGAGGATTAGAATGAGGACAGAACCTACATTGTAACAAACAATAGCACACGGTCACACCAAACAGGAGAGGATTAGAATGATGACAGAACCTACATTGTAACAAACAATAGCACACGGTCACACCCAACAGGAGAGGATTAGAATGATGACAGAACCTACATTGTAACAAACAATAGCACACGGTCACACCCAACAGGAGAGGATTAGAATGATGACAGAACCTACATTGTAACAAACAATAGCACACGGTCACACCCAACAGGAGAGGATTAGAATGATGACAGAACCTACATTGTAACAAACAATAGCACACGGTCACACCCAACAGGAGAGGATTAGAATGATGACAGAACCTACATTGTAACAAACAATAGCACAAGGTCACACCCAACAGTGAAATATATGATTTAAAAATGAAAAAAACAGACATAGCACAACTCCAAATAAATTAATATAATTCACAAACTTTGAAAAGGAAAAAGAACACCGTACGACCCCCCATATTACAAGCAGGATTCAATTTACATTTATAACTATATACCAGTCCTGTAAAGTCTATTGAAAAGGAATATTAATGAAAAATAGCAAAGATTCCCATTTTCTTTGCTTTTTTTCATTTACTGTATATGGGCATTTCCACGGGAAAGTGGACATGAACTCAAAAAAACAATTGGCTCTATTTCAAATCCTTTTTTTTTTTTCTGGATTATTTTTTTATACAACATGATCCTATGATTATATCTTTCAGTTCACATGATTTTTTTTATTCTCAGGTGTCTCCTTATAGGAGAAACGGAAACCATACACGAAACTCCACACATGGGACTACCCTGTGCAAATTTCAGGAAAATCCTTATATTTTCTGGTATTTTTATTATTTAAGGCACCAAATTGTATGACTGATAATCAAAGTACCTTTTCAGATTAAAATTTCAGTCTTTTCAGTGCTCTAAAGTATATTTTGTAATGAATCAAAACCTCCGGACACAACTGTAACGCGAGTTACCGATGTTTCTGCATCCCACAATTTATTCCCAAATTGTTCGGAAATGTTGTCAATACTAACTCATAGGACACATACAAATGTCAAATTAGCACTTAAAATATTTGACCAGGATTAACATTTAAATGGTGCTTTTCTCGTTTTAGGGGTAACTGAATTTTGTCCATGTCTTTTTTTTGTAACGCGAGTTACCGAACAGGATTCTTCCGCAAAGGTTCCTAAAGGTAGCTCTGTCAGTCTTTTTTGTGTTATCTAGTTAGTGCACATCTACTTAATCCTTGGTGATAAAATCAGCCTACAGTTCCATAAAATAATGGAGTTACAGCACATTGAAGTAGTCAATGTACATAAAGTATAATGCAAGTTACCGTGGAATTGCCCATATTATACAGTATATTTATGGTCACGTTTCTCCGTTTGAAAAGGAATATTGACAAGAAAATGGCAAACATTACAGAGGAATATGTAAAGGCTTTACAAAGGAAATAGCGCACCAAAGACAATTAAATGATGTACTGTACATACATGTACATGTACAGACTTCGACTTAGGACATAAACGCATTATAGCACAATGACAATAATTTAAGGATGCAAGAACGTTAAAGGCAATGGTGAGTGTTGGTAATTTCCAAAGTGCCCCCCGACATAAATTGTAACGGATTTGGCTGATTTCAATTCCATATGAAAGATCATCGAAAAAAACATGGGAAATAATAATAATTCCCATTCAAATGCTCTAATTGTTGTGGAATTGGCTTTCAAAATATCATATAAAAGTGGTTGACGCCCGGGTATCACTTTTTAGAGAATGCTAGTGCGAGGCACTAGCGTTCTAGGTCTTCATAATAAAGAACTGAAACCAAATATTTTTGTGCACGCTAATTGTGCTTAAAACTATACATATGATACGGTACTTACCAGCAATTCACTCTCCGATATGTGATCAAACTATCGGGTGGATTAAGATTATGATTTTTCCCTCCATTCCGCAAACAATCAGTGATATATGCGCCTCATGGACTTCTCTCCGTGTGTTAGCGCGACTCTGAACGAAAGGCGAACGAATGGGGCTTGCGAGTTGCGATACATACTGTACTACACGTACTATTACCGCGCACTGCACTACAGTCCCGTATTATATAGGACCTAGAACGCTAGTGCTTCGCGCTGGCTAACTCTAGAGTTAATTTGACACTTCGAGTTGTAACGGCTCTTTTTGAATGATAACAGGGGTTTTATTTTGTCGTTTGTAATTGTGTATACTTTTCGAGCATGGTGAAGTTATAACTATTAGTTTGTACCGTAATCGTGCAGGTTTTGGTTACTAAAGTTAAGTTTGACCAACACTCACCATTGCCTTTAAATGGAATTTTATAGTACGCCATAAATTGGAATTGAATGATGTAAAGACAAATTTTTTTCATGAGAATTTGCAAAATTTGTTAAAACTTTACATACACATTCACATCAACAATGGCCGCCTCATCAGCGTTTGCAGGGGCTACTTCGTCTAACCTTGGCAGTTGTGCTTCATGAATGTCACCGCCAACAATCTCATGGGCTACTTCGTCTATCTTTGGCTGTAGCGCTTCATGAATGTCACGATTATCAACATACACATCACTCTCAATGTCGTCCGGTCCAAAGTTGAATTTATTGTCTACTGTATGTGCGAACAAAAGTGAGAGTTATAAATACTAAATTGGAAGGAAATTGATGATGATTTAGGTCGTTTTCTGACTGAAAATTTGATTTAGAAACTTAGCCTCATCAGCGTTTGCAGGGGCTACTTCGTCTATCTTTGGCCGTAGCGCCTCTTCGTCTATCTTTGGCCGTAGCGCTTCATGAATGTCATGATTATCAACATAACTATGTCGTCCGGTCCAAAGTGGTATTTAATGTCTACTGTATGCGCGAACAAAAGTGAGAGTTATAAATACTAATTTGGAAGGAAATTGATGATAATTTAGGTCCTAAATGTTGTTTTTTCACTATTTAAAACACTAGCTTTAAAAATCCAAAAGCTTCTCGGGGCTCTGCCCTGGACCCCCACCCGAAGCAGTTTGCACTTACGCACTCGTAAGTTGGAGCCCCCCCCCCCTTTCTGAGATTTCCTAGGATTGCCACTGATCATTTACATGTGCAGGGTTGAGGCGCAAAGTGCTGTTTCCATGTGTAGAAAGTGGATATACTGGACGTGTGATTTTTTATCAGGAAATGATTTTTGTCTGACATTTTGTTCAGAAATGTTTTTAGAAACTTAATTCTTTTTGAGAAGGGATTAACCATTTGAGATTCTGAAATCCCCTACAGCCCTCTGCACACAGAGCCGACTCAACCCGATCCGACTAGTTTTCAGTCAGTCTGAAATCTCCTAAAGCCCTCCGCACACAGAGCTGACTCAACCCGATCCGACTAGTTTTCAGTCAGTCTGAAATCTCCTAAAGCCCTCCGCACACAGAGCTGACTCAACCCGATCCGACTAGTTTTCAGTCAGTCTGAAATCTCCTAAAGCCCTCCGCACACAGAGCTGACTCAACCCGATCCGACTAGTTTTCAGTCAGTCTGAAATCTCCTAAAGCCCTCCGCACACAGAGCTGACTCAACCCGATCCGACTAGTTTTCAGTCAGTCTGAAATCTCCTAAAGCCCTCCGCACACAGAGCTGACTCAACCCGATCCGGTCTGGAGTTGATTTTGCTCAGTCGGAGCTGATTTAACATGGAGTCCTGAGGCAACAAATACTGAGCAGATTCGACTGAAAACCAGTCGGATCGGGTCGAGTCGGCTCTGTGTGCAGAGGGTTTAAAGGAACTTCAGCATCTAGATGGCCTAATTTTCACAATTAGGCTCTCTATACGTAATTTTTCCTGAAGAAAAAGAATTTGGCAGTCATTTCCCATGAAATCAATCAATTTTGGGGTAATTAGTAAATATCTTATTGTCCTGGGAACGCCCCTTTTTAGTCGCCAAAATGTGACGTCATCTAAAGAACAAACTAATGAACTAAATTCTGTAGATGACATAAGCCAATGAATTGTCAATCACATGTCAATCACGCTGCTGATTCTGGACCCTAAATGTGGGTGGGGCGTAAACTGGCTGCTAAGTGAGATTTGGCATCAGAAAATTAGTCTAAAATCACTACTGTGTTTATTTTCATAGAGTTTTTTTTGGCAGACCTATTTTACAAGTTATCAACTATGGAATAAGTACCAAAGTACGTTGTATTCTTCAGTTCCTTTAAGACTTAATACTATACACAGCCCACCTGGTTCCCATAGGCAAGGGGTTTAAAAGGTTTCTTGAAAATTAATTCAGGTTTTGTGATTGTAATAGAAAACTACATGTAGGTTATCTCTAATTTCACATAATGTTAATATCTAAAAATTAAAATGAATAAAGAAAAATGTGAATGGATCATTCTGGTTTGAATATGAGATTGTTATAGAGAAGTAGATTTACATTTTGAGTCGATGTTAATAATGTTTAGAATGGAGTAAGACAAGTATAAATTCTGGAATTATCCGATTACAAATAATCTCAGAAAATGTTAATTACTAATTTGACTCAAGTGTCAATATTTTCTCAGAAAACATACCTGTTGTTTGTATCTGGTAAATACAACTTTTTCTCAAATCCCTAAATAAATTTGCAAAATAATAATGAAAACAAAATCAAACAATGCCATCATGCAGGTTAATTTAAACAGTGCAAATTAGCATTTTAACAAAATCTGTCAATAATAAGCAACATTAATAAGGGTTAAAGTGCACAAAAAAACATTCACAAGTTATAAAGCTCTATTACAATTTTCAGACACGTACACATTTGCGTTGAATTAAACATAACATTATTATAAACTGCAAATGAAATTGTAAGATATTAAACATAACATGATCAGATAGTCTAAACGAAAGAATTTATTTTTTTCTTTCTAAATTCATTCATATTTGGTGGCTTATTTGTGGAAGTGAAATGGTATATTGGTTTGGTCCTCTGTCTTTCAATACAAGGAATGTAGGTTTGACCGAGCATGGTGGCTTAGCGGCTAGAGTGTCCGCCTCATGCAAAGTAGTAACTTACCCTCGACTATCTTGTGGTATGAGAAGTGCAGGTAGAGAAGGAAGAGGAGATGCAAGCTGACAACCACACCAGCGATCACTAGCTTCTGAGACTTGTCAGTCGTTCTTGAGACATACACCATCACCTGCGCACATAGTAATACAAATAGAAGAATGATTAACAGTGCTCGTTGCCAGAGATTACAAAAGTGTTTTCTTTCTCAAGCACGTATATCAAGAGTTTTCATTGCATCTTCAAATGTATAAATCTCACTTGAATTGTATTTATTTATCCCAAAAGATGGCCGTGCGAGTGATTACATTCTCATTATTCAGAACATCCTCAAAACCACTGTTTCAAAACTTGAGGATATTGGACGTGTTTAGTTTGCATGAACTTGCAGTTTCAACATTTGTGTATGATTTGTTCGTAGGAAATTCACCACACTCCTTACTAGAATATTGTGAAGTGTTACATCATACTTATAGAACCCGAGGGAAATAAAACTTTATGTTACGTTTGCCGATATGTAGGACAACTCAAGGGACATTCTCCATTTCTTTTGTTGGGTCAAAACTTTGGAACAGTTTGCCTCAGGAGATTAAAGAAAAAAAAGATATTCATTTCGTAAGGCCCTCACAATATGGTAGATAAATAAATAATTGTATATATGCTTGTTTAGAAATGCCTTTTGGTACAATGTATACAATGTATACCTCATTAATTGTAAGGATTCTTTTATATTGAAGTTATTTTACACTGAAGTTATTTTATACTGTCATTTGTATTATAGTCTATATTATATCCTACATGAATGAAATCCTGTTCAGTGATTGGTCTACATAGCGTCATGTGACCAAACATAGTAATGCCCATGGAGAAAAATGTGCTATGCGTGACGTCATTCATGGAATAGTAAATGCTATTCCATGAATGACGTCATAGACGCCGGGTGATCATATTGAGCCCATAGAGATGCGTGTTATAAAACTTCCCTGCGAGAAGAGGTCTTGTTTTTGCTTGCGAAAGATGCTCGACGAGATTTCTCAAAGAGTTATTTAAAAAGAAATACAGCATATTTTCACCCGTGAATATCAATAAGTTCCAAAGAATATTCTAGAGATGCATTTCATGTATAACGTAGCGGTATTCGAATTTTAAAATTACGACAATGGTGCATATTGTGCATCGTTGTCCTTCTGTGGTCGTGACACTAATTTGTCATTTAACAATTGTCCGCGGTGTGCACTGCACTAGCTGTATGTGTAATGTACGAATAACTCCATACAATTACACGTGTGTAGTATGTAAAGCAGGTTAATTATTCACTTTGATGCGCGCGTTTTGCATTTGGGTGCGCATTAGTTGTTAATGCGCGTAACCATAAATGGAAAGATAGCGCAATACGCGCTCTGCGCTAGGACTATTGCGCAAAGGGGGTCAGTGTCACAAACAGAACATAGTCAGTGCAGTGATGGTTCCATGATCAATGTTTGGTTTTTCTTTATATTTTCTTTAATTTAATTGAAATCATTTATTTTTGTGATGATTATGATTATGCGAAGGATATAAAACAAATATATCATGCACTATTTGGAGCCACTAGTGAAATTATGGATTCCTCGGTGACAGAAAAAGCACTATGTTCTTCGGGTCTACGACCCTCAGAACATAGTGCTTTTCCTGTCACCTCGGAATCCATAATTTCAACTAGAGGCTCTCAGTGCATGGTATATTTGTTTACTATACAAAAGAGAGGACCGATCTCGACTAGCACTTGTGCTAACTTTCAGTTCTCTTTTAGCGACAACTTGATTTTTGATCTATAAAATGTTTCTAAGTAGATACACGTCTGACATTGTTATTTTTACTTTAATTGTTTTGTTAAGTACTTACAGTAATTATTTCTGATAATTTTGTCTTACATGTATGTATTTGATGATGTATTTTTTGTTGTTGTTAATAAAACTTCAAGCTTCAAACTTTAAATACATTTTTTGTGTGTGTTATTATTCTTAACCCCTTGATCAAGGGAACTGAGTGGGTTGTGTACAAAGTCTATGGGGATTTCATAAACTCGTAGGGAACGGGTTATTACTACTCACCATTTTAGCAGCAGCCAGTCCGCCCAAGACGCCCCACGTTGAGTAGAAGAAAGAGTGAGAGTGTTCGCTGTGCAGAGCCGTGCCCATGAATAGAACAACCACGTAGGAGAACATAGCATAACCCTGCAAGGATCAAAATATACAAAACAAAGGAAAGAATCAATACAAGTTAATGATGATGAAGATGATGATGATGATGATGATGATGATGGTGATGATGGTGATGATGGTGATGGTGATGGTGATGATGATGATGATGGTGATGATGATGATGATGATGATGGTGATGGTGATGATGATGATGATGGAGATGATGATGATGGTGAAGAATAAAGTGGGAATGATCAACAAAACAACATTTATGATCAATATTTGATGGCGATGATAATGATGGTGATGATGATAATGATGATGATGATGATGATGATGATGGTGATGATGGTGATGGTGATGGTGATGATGATGATGATGGTGATGATGATGATGATGATGATGGTGATGGTGATGATGATGATGGAGATGATGATGATGGTGAAGAATAAAGTGGGAATGATCAACAAAACAACATTTATGATCAATATTTGATGGCGATGATAATGATGGTGATGATGATAATGATGATGATGATGATGATGATGATGATGATGATGGTGATGATGATGATGATGATGATGATGGTGGTGAAGAATAAAGTGGGAATGATCAACAAAACAACATTTATGATCAATATTTGATGGCGATGATAATGATGGTGATGATGATGATGATGATGATGATAATGATGATGATGATGATGCAAAGTTGAGACTAATCCGCCCAAGACGCCCCACGTTGAGTAGAAGAAAGAGGAGTGAGAGTGCTCGCTGTGCAGAGCCGTGCCCAGGAATAGAACAACCACGTAGGAGAACATAGCATAACCCTGCAAGGATCAAAATATAGAAAACAAAGGAAAGAATCAATACAAGTTAATAATGATGATGATGATGATTAGGCTTGGGCGGTTCTGCCCCAGCTTGGAGTCGATTCCGGTTCCATACCCATGTCTCACTTCTGAGCGGAATCGGTTCTCAATCAGATCGTACACATAATTCATACCTGCAAAATCACACAATCATACCCTCTGTGTACATGGGAAGTACATCGGTTCCGAGCGAGAGATAACCATTAATACAATGGTGAACTTTCTAGTAGCGCTATACCGCGTAAGGCAGGTACAATTGCAAGTACCAGTAACAACATTCAAATAGAATTTTCTTACCTGATATATTAAAAAGTTCGCAAACAGCGACATAAACAGCACATCGCCACCACATATATCCATATCGGAACCAGCGCGAGCATTGCATGCGGATATGGTGATAATGGTGATGATGGAGATGATGTAGATGAGGATGATGATGATGATGATAATGATGATGATGATGATGATGATGATGATGATGATGATGATGATGATGGAGATGATGATGACGATGATGATGGTGAATATGAAGATTGTGGAACGTTATACCCGGTCGTCGCAAATTCAGTCTCAAAAGTTGCGCAAGACTACAATAAAAAAACTAATGAAGTCGAGGGGGGCCGGCCTGGTTAGGGTTAAGGGATACTTTCGAGTATCAAGTAAATGAAGTATATTTGAGAGAGGTGTATAATACTTACTGTTAATGAAAGAACCTGGAGAAAAGTGATGAAGGTGTTACAGACGTAAGATGCCGTGTAGAACAGAAGAGATCCAATCAGCCAGTAGCTAAAACACACCCCGATAGTAATGATGATGATGATGATGATGATGATGATAATGATGATGGTGATGATGACGTCATGATAATGATGATGATGGTGATGATGATGATGATGATGATGATGGTGATGATGATGATAATGATGACGATGGTGATGATGATGGTGATGATGATCGAGTATCAAGTAAATGAAGTATATTTGAGAGAGGTGTATAATACTTACTGTTAATGAAAGAACCTGGAGAAAAGTGATGAAGGTGTTACAGACGTAAGATGCCGTGTAGAACAGAAGAGATCCAATCAGCCAGTAGCTAAAACACACCCCGATAGTAATGATGATGATGATGATGATGATAATGATGATGGTGATGATGATGTCATGATAATGATGATGATGATGATGATGATGATGGTGATGATGATGATAATGATGACGATGGTGATGATGATGGTGATGATGATCGAGTATCAAGTAAATGAAGTATATTTGAGAGAGGTGTATGATACTTACTGTTAATGAAAGAACCTGGAGAAAAGTGATGAAGGTGTTACAGACGTATGATGCCGTGTAGAATAGAAGAGAGCCAATAAGCCAGTAGCCAAAACAAACTCCGATCGCCGAGCCCATTAAAGTCCCTTCTTTCTGTAACATACAAAATAACATACAATAATAAATCATATTCAACAAATTAGTTGTACTTGTTTATATATTGCACTGAAAATGGTTAAATTAATGTCCCTTCTAACAGGAGTGAGCCGATAAGCCAGTAGCCAAAACAAACTCCGATCGCCGAGCCCATTTAAAGTCCCTTCTTTCTGTAACATACAAAATAACATACAATAATAAATCATATTCAACAAATTAGTTGTACTTGTTTATATATTGCACTGAAAATGGTTAAATTAATGTCCCTTCTAACAGGAGTGAGCCGATAAGCCAGTAGCCAAAACAAACTCCTATTGCAGAGCCCATTAACAGGCACTTCTTTCTTTAACATACAAAATAAGAGACAAAATTGACCAATCAGTGATATAACTTAGATTTCTTTGTATATAACATTTTCTGCAGATGCATGCAGAAGTGAATTAAGCCAGTATATGATCACTCCAATAACGAAGCTCATTGATGTGCCATCTGTCTGAAACGTACATTGGTTTTTACAGTTCAACTAGGGAGACTTTCACATCCGAATGTTTCAATCATAAGTATCTTTCAACTATAAGAGAAATTCAGAACCTGAATCCTGTTCCATGCTTCTATTGGTAATTTTTTTTTTTTTTTTTTTTTTATTTTTAATTTTTTTATTGGTATACGTTTCAAACTGATCAGCAGCAGTGCTGAAAGAGATCAGGAATATTACTATGTACAACTCAGCCATTTTGATACACTTCCGCACTATATTGCGCATTTTTTCTCCACTCCCTGGGGAGCATTCCAGCAGGTGCTACTTAATAGTGCACTCATGCTTTTGGACACCCTCATGCATGCCAAGTACCCATATTGCACCTGGGCGGGGAGCAGCAATGTGGATAAAGTGCCTTGCTGAAGGACACTAGTGCTGTATTGGCGGCATCGATCTGGGTTCGAACCCGGCTCCCGTGCTTGGCAGTGTAGCTAGCGCCTATCCGATCGTGCCACAACACCTCCAACAAATGTACAACAAGGTACGTGAGAACAGATATATCTCTAAGGTTTGGTTGATTTTGACAATGTTACTAGATCCCTTTAAATGGTATGTACTTACTACTGTGTGTCCAGAGTCCTTCATGCCATAGAGCAGTACAGCAATCAATGTGAACACTACCATCAGGGGGCCATAGAGCTCACCAACAACTTTCTGCAATTTAATGAAGATAAAAGTAACAAAATAAAAAACAAATTTGCAATCGATTTACTACTAAAAGTACAATAAATTGAAATTAACGTACAGTATATATTGCAAGATATTTGCTTACAAGTATCAACAAGTTGATAATGGTAAATTTATTTCAAAATAAATTCAAGAAAGTTCACCACTAACTTTCTCTGTTTAATTTATCTAAAAAATACCATAACAATAATACAAGTGCACAATTATTGACAAAGTACATTACTACTAAAAGTAGTAAAAAAGTGCAATAAAATGTGCATGTAAATTTAACATACATGTAAATGAAATGAATGAGTGAATTTCTTGTTCACTAGCCCAGTTATAATAAGATACCACTTGTGACTGGCTATAGCAAAACTCTGCACTTGTCGGTAATTCATGTTATGAAGAAATTGGCATTTTAAGTTCACATATATAACGTGTTTAAAAGACCTATGATTGTAAATTAGAAACAATCATATCTTCGTCAATTATTGACCAATTTGTTAGAACAAGAGCATGGAAGGAAAGCGTGTGATGAGGCCTTTCTAATGGTATGAAAATCTACATTTTTACTTTCACCAACAGGTTTTGCTATAGCCAGTCAAAATTATAAGCCCTGAATAAGAATAAGTGTTGTTGATTTTGGGAGTATTTACTACCCGGGAGTCGCGATAATTTTTCGGGCGAGTCCCGGGTACCCGAAATTTACCCATTTGTTGATTACACGATTGGCATGTCACGCCAGTTGGGAAAACATGTTCATTCAAGTGACAAAAATTGAGCGCATTTATGACAACTAATCATCTAAAATACAGCAAATTCGTAAATGAATTATAGTTTTAGCATTTCTGACATGATTTTATCGGAATTATGATAACATGCTGTTCAAATTTACCTCAATTACAAAATTTCTGACGAGAATAGGACATTAATGATCTAAGTGACAGATCTTATCTTCAACACACACTTCGCCGAATATGATTGTCATCGCGTCACTATTTTTGGCTATGTTCTGCCGACGAGCGATTATCATTGTGTACATGCAATAAATTGATGACTCCCAATACAATTTCATTTTCCATTCGTATTACATAGTTCAGGCGCAGCAGCGAAAACCGCAACATTGATAAATACCTGGGGGTTCCCTGTCAGCTTCCTTGGTACCAGTGAAAACAATAACCTGTTTTTTGCAAAGAAAAAACAAATGAGTAAAGTTTAAATTTTAATGTTTAATCTGAAGATAATATGACAGCAAAATTTGGGTAAGATTGTCAGTTGATGAATTAATTGAATCCCAATTTTGGCTGAGTAATTTACTTAGCCAAATATTTAAAGGGACAGTTGAGTTCTGGTAAAGAGAGTACAGTTTTGGTCAAACTGAATTTTAGTAACCCAAATCTGCACCATTACATTAAAAACTAATAGTTATAACTGCACCATGCTCGAAAGGAATATACATGTACAATTACAAACAACTATGTAAAAAGCCTGTTACCATTCAAAAAGTGCCGTTCAAACTCAAGAGGGCGCTCGCTAAAAATGTCCTGGTTTTAACCATTTTGAATAAAATATTTTGCATGTGATGGTTCGTAAAAAGCTTGATTAGATAGAGAGATAATCAACAACTATTAAGAAACTTCTTTGTTTGTGAGATAATGAATAAATATCGCCCGGTGATGGCCGGTGTGAACTATTTTTGAAATAAAAATATATGTTTTGGATATTTCAGCCGTTTCTGAACCGATTTTGATCAATTAATAAAGTTTATTCTGTCATTAAAATTGTATGTTCTTTCGAATTTGACGGTCAGTTTTTTATTATCTCACAAAAAAATATTTTGTGAAGTGCCCCCTTTTTACCAAAACTCAACTATCCCTTTAACACAATGTGATAGCTGAGAGAAGTAGAATTTTGTTGAGTTTATTGAACTGTTTGATCATAATCATGCTAGTTTGTACAATGTTTGTACAATGTACAGATCGAGGCGCCGATTCGTTCGGAAAACACAATGCATTGGCGCGCCTGTATCCACATTCCTTATCAAAGGGATTTTGATAACGTTGTTGATATGTGAACTAATCGATATTATGTGTTTATCTATGATCAGATAATCACACCAGTCATATTTGGCTCTTGAAAATAAGATTCACAAATTTTTCAATTAGGAATTTATGATGCATTCAAATGTATGATACATTCAAATGTTAATCTGTGTTGTTACATTTCCCAATTACAATAATAATATAAAGATACGCACATAATGCATTTCAGGAATACAATAGCAATTAGCCAATTACATTTGCAATGTGTAATATAGGGGGAACCAATACTGATGGTCTTGCCTGTTTAGACGGAGAAAGTAAAGGGATGATGGCGTTGTACAGCATGTCCTAGAATTAATTACAACGGGACTTTCTGCAACGATAACTTTAAAGATAGTGAATCAATCAGAAGGATATTTCAGGGTATGAAACTACTACATCTTGCAGAAAACCCGATTCGATTTGCTTCAGTGGTCGTGGAGAATGAGGATCTTTTGTCAATCATGTCAGATGTCCCTTCCCTCCAGGTTTTGTACATAAGGAGACGCGTTGCCCATTGTGTCCACGCGTTATATTAACAAAAATGGACACATGACATGATTGACAAAAGATCCTCATTCTTCATGACCACTGAAGCAAATCGAATAGGGTTTTCTGCAAGATGCAGGTAATAAGTTAAAGTTTCATACCCTGAAATATCATTCTGATTGATCTACTATCTTTAACGTTATCGTTGCAGAGTCCCGTTGTAATTAATTCTGGGACATGCGTAGTCTGAATGGGATAGTTGAGTTTTGGTATAGATGGCGCTATACAGAATTTTTGTGAGACAATGAAAAATTGAGTGTCAAATTCGAAAGAGCATACAATTGTAATGAGAGACTAAACTTTATTTGATCAAAATCAATTCAGAAACGGCTAAAACATTACCATTTGTAATAATTTTGGGGCCCCACAAATATACGATAATTTTGAACCAGCCGTAATTGTTAGTTTAAATGCTTCCTCTCTTCAACAATTTACAAAAGAGGTTTTTTCATAGTTGTTGATTATCTCTATCTAGTCACTATTTCAATCAAATATCACATGCACAATATTTTTTATATTAAATGGTTGAAACCAATGAGTTTTTAGAGAGCACCCTCTTGAGTTTTAATGGTTCTTTTTAAAAGGACCTAAAGAATACAACGTACTTTGGCACTTATTCCATAGTTTGATGACTTGTAAAATAGGTCTGCCGAAAAAAATCCATGAAAATAAAAAAACAGTAGTGATTTAAGACTAATTTTCTGATGCCAAATCTCATTTAGAAGCCAGTTTACGCCCCACCCACATTTAGGGTCCAGAATCGGCAGCGTGATTGACATGTGATTGACAATTCATTAGCTTACGTCATGACGCGTCATCTACAGAATTTAGTTCATTAGTCACATTTTGGCGATTTAAAAGGGGCGTTCCCAGGACAATTAGATATTTACTAATTACCCCAAAATTGATTGATTTCATGAGAAATGACTGCCAAATTCTTTTTCTTCAGGAAAAATTACATATAAAGAGCCGAATTGTGAAAATTAGGCCATCTAGACGCTATAGGTCCTTTAATGATAACATGCATTTTACTTAGTCGTTTGTAATTTTGTATTCTTTTCATACATGGTGGATTATAACTATTATTTTGTAAATTAATTGTGCAGGTTTTGGTCACTTCAATTCAGTTTGACCAAAACTGTACTCTCTTAACCTAAATCGGATCAATCGGATCGGCTCTGCGTGCATTTTGCGTCCGATTTTGCCAGTGGGAACTACTCACACGGACCCGATTCAACATGTTGAATCGTCAGCGACTGAATCGGACCGACTGTGACTTTCAATCAGTGGCGTACCCAGGATTTTTTCAAGGGGGGGGGGGGGGGGGGTTATTTTGTAAAATTTTCGAAGCCGAGACCACGGTCCGTCAAAATTTGTCGAGGCCAAGACCGGGTTTTTTCGCAAATTTTCGAGGCCGAGACCAGGTTAATGAGGGTAGAGACCGCTTGTAAGTGGTCTCGAGACCGGCTAAAATTTGAAAAGGGGGGGGGGGGGAGGGGTTCAAACCCCCCAAAACAGCCATTTTGGGGCCAAAGGGGGGGGGGGTTTGAACCCTCCAACCCCCCCCCCCCCCCTGGGTACGCCTATGCTTTCAATCGATAAGGGTCGGATCGGGTCGAGTCGTCTCAGTCTGTCTGCGCCGCGTTTTAGAAGCATACAACCCAGTGGCGTAGCTAATGTAGGGTGAGTCGTTTGGAGCACACATCCAGGTCGATAGTGAAAACTCTGCATGATGCATTTACTATTTTTTAATGAATTGCTACTCACCATGCATTATGGCAAAAGTAAAGAAGAGTCATAAGAGAGGATTCGAACCCATGATACCAAGTGTTGAAGTCCACAGCGCGACAAGTAGGCCACGTACACCGCTGATGGGCAGTATGGTCCCATTGTAATTATAACCCTCAAACTCACCCAAGCACTAATCCTAGTGACCTTGCGTGACGTCACGATATGAATATTAGTGTGGGGAAGAGAAATGAACGGGTAACTAATACCAGGGGTGTCGATCCGTTTTTGAGATTGGGGGGGCGAAATTTGAAAAATTTTCCAGAGTGACCACTGAAAGAGCTAAAAGCACCACATTGGCATGCCCGGAAGAAAGTTTATTATGCGCTCATTGAAAGTGTCTTGATGGCTCGAAGACCTGACTTTGGGGGGCACCCACATTTGGGGACAATAATGGGGGTCCAGGGGGCAGAGCCCCCGGAAGCTTTTAGATTTCAGACATTCGCTCCTAGCATGGGTGTTAAAATTGTATAAAATAGTGAACCTACTCATAACGTATTTTTAAAGGGCATAGCGAGGAAAAGACTGAGCCTTGCATGAGATGGATCCACGTGATCATGTATACTATAGAGCCATCGATATAGTCTAGGGCATTGGGCTCCCATGAAACTAAGCAAGGGCGTCAACAATTTCTCAAAAGTGTAGGGGAGACATTGCGAGGAAGCAAAGCGACCGAGCGGGGGAGGGTGTGGGAGGGGGTGTCCCCCTCCCACAGTAGGGAGCTTTTGTATTTTTGGGTGTGAAATTGTGCGATTTATTGCACACCTGAGACAGAAATTTCACGTAATATGAAGTATATAGGTATGGAACCAAACATACATAATGACAAAGGGAGGGGGACAATCTGCTCCTTTTTTCAAATGTGGGGGGACATGATATTCCAATTTGATTTGCGTTCAGCGCATATGTACCGAGATTATTTTATTTTCTGTGACGGTGTGCTATCTATAGATGAGGGTTTAATAAACTTCATTTGAGGTGTGCGTTTGAGAAATTACGCTGCCCAACACATTTCAAAAGGTGAGTTCCCGCAACCCAAATGAAACTTGCAATATGAGAAACTGTATGCGCGCGAAGCGCGCGGCAAAAAAAGAGATTTACAGTCCTTTTCAAACTAAAAAACGGCTATTTTGAAGATTAATTATTGATAAATGTGTCTTTCGCCTTTTCTGCATTATATCACTCGATTTTTTTCTTCCTCATTTTCGGAATTATTGGGGGGGCGAAATGATATGTTCGCCCCCCAATATTTTCATTGGGGGGGCGACCGCCCCCCCTGCCCCCCCAGGATCGACACCCCTGACTAATACGGGTAAACGTGGATTGGAGTAGTACAGGCTATAACTGGTTAAATAATACGAGTCAAACTCAGCAGCAAATCAAATATACAGGATACACACAGGAACATATAGTAGAACTAAGGAGAACAGAAGTGAAGCGTTGACACGAATAAGTCTGGTTGTGCACTGATTTAATCACGGCAAAACTGCCAAATAAATACACAAGATAACAAAAGAATACGATATGCAAATTAACCAAAAGAGAACACACCTACAACTGAAATGAACTAACCTTATTCTACAAAATAACCAATGACAGATGAGGATAAAGGAATGTGATAATGAGAAGACGAGGATGAGAAAAGATGATCAAACACAATAGAAAAGGTATGCATCATTCAGACAAAGTGAGAGTAAGAGATAGGCAGAAAGAGAGAGAGAAGGGGGAGACGATAAGATAAGAAATAGCCAGATAGAGTCAGGTGGTCAGGATGCCAGAAGTAAACACTAGAGTAGAAATAGACCTGAATGAGCAGATTGAAATAACTGAATAGAAGAAAGGAGTGAGATAACAAAGGGGATGAGTATAATAGAATAACCTGAACTAAATACCAATGGTCATGAACATAGGTGAAGAAGTGGCATAGCAAGTGCCAAATAATAAAAGGGGTGAAATGTACAAAATGAATCCCTACAATTACTCTTCTTCTTACAAATAAAATGTCCTCATTTTACATTAAGTATAACACACATGAAATTTGAAGAGTAAGAAAGAAAAAAAAAAAAAAATATATATATATACATTATAAGTATGCAATACCATTTTTTAAAAATTATACAATAAATACATATACACAAGTTCTGCTCCCCGTTAAATCGAACCGAAAGCGGACAGAAATTGTAAAGGGGGGAACAAAACTAGCATATATAGCATAAAGCAACAAAGCAATTAAAAAAAAAAAAAAAACTTAATTTATAATTTATATGAGTTTAACAGTGCAATGAAACATAAGTTTGTAAATATGGGTTTGAAGAAAGAAAAAAAAAAACTGTCAACAATATATTTTTAAAGTAAAACACATAAAAAAAAAAATATATATAGTACATTTTAAATATTACTTAAACTATCCAAAATTTCAAGGTGTAAACAGAAAAAAAAAATATATAAAAAAAACATTTCGATCTATCTAAGAGGTATAAATCATCACAAGAAAATCTGTAGGTGACATGTATTGTCCAAACTCAACACTTTATAAATAAAAAGTTCAATTTATTTAGAGTTCAAAGGGTTCTGATCGAAAAGTCAAAAATGATAAATGTTCTCGTAAGCAGACCTGTATCTCTCCACCAGTGATGATAAGTCATCCTCGGCCGGAGAGGAGCGACGAGAAGACGGTTCGTGCGGCGGCAAAGGGTGACGGTGCATGGGGGGCGAGAAGTAGTCGCGGTAGTGGGAGCCCCCTGGTGGCGATCTGAAGTGGTGATGTCCCGGAGGTGGGAAAGCGCGGTCTAGTGGCGGCGGCGAGCGCCAGTCATGTTGCGGCGGTGGCGAGTGTTGGCGACGATCGGGCGGTGGTGAGCGCAGACGGTGTCGCGGAGATGTAGAGCGTGAACGATGTCCATGCGAAGGCGAGTGCGATCGGCGATCTGGCGGTAGTGACGGCGGTCGACGGACCGGTGATGGCGAGCGCGGACGATGACCTGGTCCAGGCGAGCGTGGACGATGATCTGTCGGCGGCGGTTGCGGGTGATGGTCCGATGACGGTGGACGCGGACGACGGTCAGAAGGCGGCGACTGCGATTGACGGCCAGAAGGCGGCGAATGCGGGCGATGGGCCAATGTCAGTGAGTGCGACTGAGGACCGGACATCGGTGATGTCCTACGAAAGGAACGCTTCTTGCGACGCCGCTTAGCGTCGCTATGGCAGGTGGTCTGTTGGGGCAACGAAGACTGGAGGATGTCCTTAGCGATGTCAGTAATTGCGCAAACAACAGTTTCCACAGCATGCAACGTGGAGTCGTTGCGCGGAACAGCACGCTCGTTGTCGTTACAGGAAATGCAGCTCTCGCGAAAGGTGTTACAGTCTCTGTGCATGAACGTCCAGTAAAAGCTCTCTGCAACCGTGTTGAGCGTGCGCTCGTGGCTAGAAGAGTGGATACCATCGAGGAATTCGTTGACCAGGCTTGCAGGGACGAGTAGCTGCAGTGTGTCAGTAACGCGGTCAGGAGATTTCTTGCGGCGATACAAGAGATCGTCGTGGAGTTCGATGCGGGCTAGTTGCCATAAATAACGGCGCATCGACGGGGAGAAGTGATGGACGTCTCTCGTGTCTGGCTGGACGTTCTGGCCGACAAGTAACCGTAGCTGGCAGATATCGGTGTCTGTGTGTTGGAGGCTAGAAATCTTGGCGGTGAGGGCGCGGAGACTGCAGCGATGAGGTTGGAGATCGTCATCAGCCGTCTGCGTTGAAATATCCGCACGATGTGGCGGAAGGCAATTAAGATGCAGTGAAGCTTGAAGATGGTCAAACTGCCGCTGGAGGTCGTCAAACCGTTGCACCAGCTCGTGTAGAATGTCAGTAGAGATGAATTGTGGCAGTGGCATGATGAAAGTGAAGAAAATATAAAAGGTGTATAACAAAAGTCAAAGTCCAATAACAGTGCAAAACAAATCCAAAGTAACGTTCTACTAATAAAATGTTCAAAAGAAGATAACTGTATGAAGAAGATGATTTGCAGAAACTGAGGAAAACGAAGGCGTAAGGGCGAACACCGCTGCTAACCAGTGTGGGGAAGAGAAATGAACGGGTAACTAATACGGGTAAACGTGGATTGGAGTAGTACAGGCTATAACTGGTTAAATAATACGAGTCAAACAGCAGCAAATCAAATATACAGGATACACACAGGAACATATAGTAGAACTAAGGAGAACAGAAGTGAAGCGTTGACACGAATAAGTCTGGTTGTGCACTGATTTAATCACGGCAAAACTGCCAAATAAATACACAAGATAACAAAAGAATACGATATGCAAATTAACCAAAAGAGAACACACCTACAACTGAAATGAACTAACCTTATTCTACAAAATAACCAATGACAGATGAGGATAAAGGAATGTGATAATGAGAAGACGAGGATGAGAAAAGATGATCAAACACAATAGAAAAGGTATGCATCATTCAGACAAAGTGAGAGTAAGAGATAGGCAGAAAGAGAGAGAGAAGGGGGAGACGATAAGATAATAAATAGCCAGATAGAGTCAGGTGGTCAGGATGCCAGAAGTAAACACTAGAGTAGAAATAGACCTGAATGAGCTGGTTGAAATAACTGAATAGAAGAAAGGAGTGAGATAACAAAGGGGATGAGTATAATAGAAAGACCTGAACTAAATACCAATGGTCATGAACATAGGTGAATAAGTGGCATAGCAAGTGCCAAATAATAAAAGGGGTGAAATGTACAAAATGAATCCCTACATTAGTATCGACCTGGACGTAGAGGTGTGCTCCAAATGACCTACCCGCTAATGTAAGGGGGGGGGGGGGCACATGCCGAATCAATTGTAAATTAATTATAAAACTAATTATTTAGTTTATAATTATGTAGGCCTACACTTGGCAAATAAGAGACTTTTCCAGCATAGGGAGTGAAAGACTTGTTGGTGCCCTCTATGCACGTATTCTTGTGTTTGACGTGGAGCTAACCGGTTAAAAAAAGGCTCCGGTAAATTCAGTAACGTGATTGGTTAAATCCTGTCACGTGACTATTTATTATTGCAACAAATATGCACGACCGTGCGGGAAAGGTGCAACAGCTGTGCTAATCACTTTTCGTTGCACATCTTCGGAATGGCTGTGACGTCACAATGCTTGTTTACATAGTTTATATCGAAAACCAAAACTTGCGAAAGTGATCGTGAAAAAGATGGAAAATGCTTGTTTTGTAAATTATCTGTTCCGTAGTGAATAGAGTGGTGAAGTGTGATGTCATAAATGATGTCATAAACATTTTTTTTTAGAATTTTCAAATTTGGACTTCATTTTCAGACAGAGCATAACAAATAATGTCCAAATACCGAAAATCAAAGCAATAGGTTACGTATTGGCCGAGATATGCCCATCCGAATGATTTTTTTGGTCAATGGGCAATCAGTGTTATAGTGCACTGGTTCCTAAATTTAGGAACCAGTGCATTATAACACTGATTGCCCATTGAAGTAAAATTAATTCGGATGGGCATATCTCAGCCAATACGTAACCTATTCCTTTGATTTTCGGTATTTGGACATTATTTGTTATGCTCTTTCTGAAAATGAAGTCCAAATATGAAAATTCTAAAAAAGTGTCTTTATGACGTCATGGCTTCTGTACTCTATACATGTTGGCTGTTTTTTAAATTATATGGTGTCTGGTTTGATATTACTAAGATTGGGTATGGAAATGTATATATACAGTGCTTTTATTGTTCTCGCTTTTGTGGACATTTTTCGGCGATTTCGCATCGTGAATTTGACTGTATTTTGCAGCACAGTGAAATCAGTCGGTGAGTGCAGCTGTGATGATGAATAATGTAAATTCCTAATATATTCACACTCTAGAGTAGATATAGACCGGCAGCCCAGAGGTCTTTTGTGCATCGAAAAGCGTACTGATTGTTGAACATATGAATATTTAGAGGAGAATGTAAAAAATCCAAAAATATGAGTCTCCCTGGGTGTATCCGTGGATAAAGGGGTCCTTTGCGCCTCCAAAAGTTGGCCCCTGGGGATTGTCCGATGCTTCTATTTTGTGCGATTGTACCGTGTTAATCGTCACTCACGACTCATCACGGCGGGGTAAGCGCATCGTAGACAATGGAGAAATCACTCATGCATGTTACCTTTTTCGAACATTTTACGTTGGCTGTTTTGAAAGACGAAATACACGTTGATTAATTGGGGATTATATCCATAACCTCTTGCAACTTAACAAATATGTCTTACAGATTACAGAATACATATTGATAGCACGTTTGCATATGCAAAGGCCATATAAATACATTTGAATGAACCCCATCACCAAAACAAGATCAAACAGGGCTTCCACTTACAAATTAATTTCAAGACATTACATAAACACCCGTCTCGAAAATAGCCGAATGCAGAGGAACCACTGAGAGGAACCAATATGAGCGCATGGCATAGCGACAGGGCACACACAAACACACATTCACCTATGGTCATGCGTCACGACGTCGCCTCATTTTGCGTTACAAGCCGATTTGAGATCCTGTGAGAGAATGTCTATTGTCCTCTACTTGCACCAATACACACATAAAACTGACCTTTACGTCATAGGTGTGCAGCGATCGTGTCGTATGGGTTCATTTATAACATTTACGTACGGAAATACAATTTCTGAAAGTGGAAGGTCATTTTTGTAAAAACAACTTTGACGAGTCGATCTTTAATACTATTTATCTTGTTCCTGTTTGTTTGTCAGCCACATTCCGGTAAAACAATAATATCTACAAATTGTGTTAAATAATTTACATGGGTTGATGAGATGCTAAAAGCTCACCCCCCCCCCCCCCCCCCCCCACACACACACCCCTTACCACTAGTCCAGTCAATATATGGTCTTGACCTCGGCAAAATTGCAACACGGGATTTTTTTTCGGAATTCTGTTCAGGAAACTCCCCTTAACAACCAAAAAAAGGTCCCAAGAAATCGAAGTTGCGGAAAGTGGTTTAATTTGCATAATATGCAAATTAGGTATTGTTTGAATGTAAAAATATTAAATTAATTGTTTAAAAATATTTATGTACTATATTGACGCCAGAAAAGTATGGCAACCCAATATTAGGATCATAACATACACGATGAACGCATACCCGTACTAGTAATTACTACATAATTTGCATAATATGCAAATTAGGTATTGTTTGAATGTAAACAAATTAAATTAATTGTTTAAAAATATTTATAACCTATATTGACGCCAGAAAAGTATGGCAACCCAATATTAGGATCATAAAGTACACGATGAACGCATACCCGTAATAGTAATTACTACATAATTTGCATAATATGCAAATTAGGTATTGTTTGAATGTAAAAATATTAAATTAATTGTTTAAAAATATTTATAACCTATATTGACGCCAGAAAAGTATGGCAACCCAATATTAGGATCATAAAATACACGATGAACGCATACCCGTAATAGTAATTACTACATAATTTGCATAATATGCAAATTAGGTTTTCCCCCAAAATCAAATATTCCATATTGTTGAACAAATAGACTTGATCGAGTGGATGCAAATGATAAAGCCTTTATATTTTTAAGGTCAGATATGAAACAGGTTAGGGTGGCACTCGATCGAAACGTTAGCATGAAAGTACTTTGCATAATATGCAAATGAGCTATAGTTTGATTGGATCAATATGAAGTTATGTATTGCTTAAAATCTAGATGCACTATCATAGCCAGAAGAGTGTGCACATCTAGTATCAAAAGCCAATATACCATAACACACGGTGACACGTATATCAGTTCAACATAATTTGCATATAATTTGCATAATATGTAAATTAATGTCCACAAAAATAGTAAAATATTGCACATTTTTATCAAAAAACGGACTTGTTGAGTGATAAACAAACGATAAAACCTATATTTTCAAGTCAGTAGTACCAAGTATTTTTGTTAGACATCCTACCAAAACAGTAGGCCTGTAATTAAAGTGCTTTGCATAATATGCAAATGAGCTATTGAAACGGTTGCTGATAATTTTAGTTTTTATGTAACTTTGCATTTACAAATGAATGAAAACTATAGGCTACATAATGGTAATCAATTTGTACCAAGTTCAACGAACACATCTATAGTCCAGTCAATATCTATATAGGGTCTTGACCTCGGCAAAATTGCAACATGGGAATTTGCTTCGGAATTCTGTTCAGGAAACTCCCATGAACAACATAATAAAAGTCCTAAGAAATTGAAGCTACGGAAAGTGGTTTAATTTGCATTATAAATATAAGCTAAATATAATTTGCATATTTCTGAAATGCGGTGAGGGGTCATTTTCTATCTAGGAATAGCACAATATTGATAAAAACGATTGTACTAGGGTAATTTAGGGCAAGGCATTCATTAACGGTGCTCATTTGCATGTGTCGTATAGGCAACGCCATAAAAGCTAAGATGGCTGCCCCTAATTTGCATATTTATGAATATTATTGGTATTAAGTGGTTACAGCATCTAATGAGCAATCATTCCGGATTATTATTTTTCATTCATGTTCTAAATATGTAGTGAAGCTAATTCAGATTAGTTGCCACCTTGAAAACCTCTATCAATGCATATAATTTGCATAATTGGGTTATTTACCTAATTTGCATATTTCCCCAAATTGAGTATATTGGGAGCCCGGAAAGTAAAAATTACAAGTTATACCACTTTTCCAAGGTTTTGGGTGGCAACAAGTCCATTTTTAATACTTATTTTCCATACAGCACCATGGCAACCTTCTTAAATCCAAGATGGCTGCCCCCCACATTTTCACATGTAATGAAACACAACTTCATTCTTTTGGTTATATTAGAACAATATTATAATTTTTGGACTCAATTATTCGAATTAGCAATCGAAATACTTAAATTGCAATGTGCTAACAGTGAACAAATTATGCTAAAAAAATGCCGTTAAAGTGGCAAATAGCATTATCTCCTTTAAAATGCCAAAGACGGCCATCTTGGATTTATGTGGGTTGCCAAGGTGATACGTTGAATCAAGTATCATAAATGGATTTCCTGCCCCCAAAAACCCTGGAGAAGTGGTATTGCACGTCATTTTTACTTTCCGGGTTCCCAATATACTCAATTTGGGGGAATATGCAAATTAGATAAATAATAAAATTATGCTAATTATATGCATTGTAATAGGTTGCCAAGGCGGCAACCAAGCTGAAGTATCTTTGATATACATTTAGAACATGATTAAAGAAAAAATTACTATCATTATTGCTTATTAGAGGCTGTAGCCAATGAAAACCAATAATATTCATAAATATGCAAATTAGGAAGCAGCCATCTTGGATTTCAGGGTTTTCTCCATATGGCACTCGCAAACGAGCACTGGAAATGGATTCCTTGCCCCAAAATACCTTAGAATATTTGTTTTAATTACTAGCGTACTATTCCTAGATAGAAAATGACCCCTGACCTTATTTCATAATTATGCAAATTTGCTAATTATCTTTATAATGCAAATTAAACCACTTTCCGCAACTCCGATTTCTTGGGACTTTTTTTTGGTTGTTAAGGGGAGTTTCCTGAACAGAATTCCGAAAAAAAATCCCGTGTTGCAATTTTGCCGAGGTTACCCCCTTATATATGCTAGATTGACTGGACTACACCGGGACATACGACTTACAAATGCCTCGGATGTGTCAAACAATGGATACCTTTGGATCTTTGTATTAACATCATTTGCATTCTTCAAATTCGAGATAGTAATATCACAAGTATGTTTGCTCTATCCCTGCATAAGGAGATTGTCGTGCAAATACTACAATCAAAACGATGTATAGGTCAATATTGAATATTGCTGTAAAGTTCGCCAGGCCCATATTTGTCACCATGGGTGCAGGAGGGGGGAGGGGGGGGGGGGGGGGGGGGGGGTGCAGGAGCCGAAGGGAATGTTCGTAGACGGCAGCACACCCGCACCCTGAGAGTTCTGAATGTAGCAGTATATTGTAAGAAGGGCGAGTATAAACATACATTAACATAATTGTACCTCTTTCATTGCTTTCATAATACAAAATCACCCAGGCTTATATTATTTCATCAATTATCTTTACAGCGGCTGCGGCTCATATTCATCCTATTTAGTGTATTGTAGGGCATACAGTAATTTGTCTGGTTGTCAGTGTCCTTTAATATATTTTTAAATGTTGAGTCTGACTGATATTATACAGGTGTATAATTAATTTCTTGTATAATTGTCTCCCTTAATTGTCTTGTATCATAGACCAATTTGCTAGCATATTATTTCAATTGTATGCATATCCTCAAGTTAACAATTTTGTTTGCAATAATTCGAAAGCTTGAGGCACATAATTATACCCAATGTACATTGAGCAACATCCATTCTATGCCAGCCGAGGAGGGTGTTTCACAAATATCCTAAGTTGAACCTAAATTCCAAGTTAGACTTAATATAATACAAGCCATTATTTGCCATATAAAATGTTGACATAATTCTTTAAAATATATATGACATTATTTTCTATATTCAAGCAAATTGGATATTTTTGATGTAAAATATGTACAAAGATTAAAAAATTGACATTTTTGCCCTTAAAAATGTTTTAGTTGCAATGCTACAAATGATTTTTCATATTTAAGACTAAGTCCAGCGTATTCATTGAAATTCAACTTCATTCAAACTTACAATCTGTGTTAAACACCCTGGGTAGATGTTGATTAGTGAATCATACAGTTACTAAATGATGTGAATATGTCAGGAAACATTGCAGATGTTTCTTCTTTTTCTTATGTCTTTGAATTTCTTTGAATAAAGTGTCTAACATGTTTAAGAATTTATCATATATCTACCGGTTTTTTGTTTGTTTGTTCATTTATAATAGAGCTCAGTTCCAAAAGGCGCTAAATCCACTTTTCATACAAATTGAGTTAACGATTTATCTACATTTATAAGCTACGTAGCTATATCTAGGAATCCACATTTTACGACAAATTACTCACTCAAAATCAAAATATAGAAAGTTCAATTTTCATATTCCCATATATATAGGCACGTGTACAAAGTTTGGCAAAGAAACCTGTTTTCCTCGAAAGTTGAAAAAGTGGATATAGCGCCTTTTGGAAGAAAGCTCCATTATGTAAACCAAAAAAATGGTTGTACTCCACATCACATTCACATCATCAAAGTCACACACAACCGTAAAACAGTACAATTCAGGCAATCTACTTTCCATACAAAATGAGTTCACGATTTATCTACATTTAGCTACGTAGATATCTAGGAATCCACATTCTACGACAAATTACTCACTCGCGTCAAGCAAAGACAATTTCAACCCCAGCAAAGTAAGGCTAAAGATTTGAGATCCTGTGAGAGAATGTCTATTGTCCTCTACTTGCACCAATACACACATAAAACTGACCTTTACGTCATAGGTGTGCAGCGATCGTGTCGTATGGGTTCATTTATAACATTTACGTACGGAAATACAATTTCTGAAAGTGGAAGGTCATTTTTGTAAAAACAACTTTGACGAGTCGATCTTTAATACTATTTATCTTGTTCCTGTTTGTTTGTCAGCCACATTCCGGTAAAACAATAATATCTACAAATTGTGTTAAATAATTTACATGGGTTGATGAGATGCTAAAAGCTCACCCGCCCCCCCCCCCCCCCCCCCCCCCCCAACACACCCCTTACCACCGGGACATACGACTTACAAATGCCTCGGATGTGTCAAACAATGGATACCTTTGGATCTTTGTATTAACATCATTTGCATTCTTCAAATTCGAGATAGTAATATCACAAGTATGTTTGCTCTATCCCTGCATAAGGAGATTGTCGTGCAAATACTACAATCAAAACGATGTATAGGTCAATATTGAATATTGCTGTAAAGTTCGCCAGGCCCATATTTGTCACCATGGGTGCAGGAGGAGGGGGGGGGGGGGGGGGGGGGATGCAGGAGCCGAAGGGAATGTTCGTAGACGGCAGCACACCCGCACCCTGAGAGTTCTGAATGTAGCAGTATATTGTAAGAAGGGCGAGTATAAACATACATTAACATAATTGTACCTCTTTCATTGCTTTCATAATACAAAATCACCCAGGCTTATAATATTTCATCAATTATCTTTACAGCGGCTGCGGCTCATATTCATCCTATTTAGTGTATTATAGGGCATACAATAATTTGTCTGGTTGTCAGTGTCCTTTAATATATTTTTAAATGTTGAGTCTGACTGATATTATACAGGTGTATAATTAATTTCTTGTATAATTGTCTCCCTTAATTGTCTTGTATCATAGACCAATTTGCTAGCATATTATTTCAATTGTATGCATATCCTCAAGTTAACAATTTTGTTTGCAATAATTCGAAAGCTTGAGGCACATAATTATACCCAATGTACATTGCATTCTATGCCAGCCGAGGAGGGTGTTTCACAAATATCCTAAGTTGAACCTAAATTCCAAGTTAGACTTAATATAATACAAGCCATTATTTGCCATATAAAATGTTGACATAATTCTTTAAAATATATATGACATTATTTTCTATATTCAAGCAAATTGGATATTTTTGATGTAAAATATGTACAAAGATTAAAAAATTGACATTTTTGCCCTTAAAAATGTTTTAGTTGCAATGCTACAAATGATTTTTCATATCTAAGACTAAGTCCAACCCATTCATTGAAATTCAACTTCATTCAAACTTACAATCTGTGTGAAACACCCTGGGTAGATGTTGATTAGTGAATCATATAGTTACTAAATGATGGGAATATGTCAGGAAACATTGCAGATGTTTCTTCTTTTTCTTATGTCTTTGAATTTCTTTGAATAAAGTGTCTAACATGTTTAAGAATTTATCATATATCTACCGGTTTTTTGTTTGTTTGTTCATTTATAATAGAGCTCAGTTCCAAAAGGCGCTAAATCCACTTTTCATACAAATTGAGTTAACGATTTATCTACATTTATAAGCTACGTAGCTATATCTA